>JAQKPU010000329.1:0-11382 GCA_030347295.1 Setipinna tenuifilis
TTTTGTTGGGGTAGTTTTTGTGACTTTTTTCAACAAGAATGTCATCACTTATTCTGTTTCAGAAAAAAAACACAAACAGACTAAGACCACTTCAAATAGCAGCACACATTCTTCAATCTAATGAAAAGTGCTTCTCTTTGGGGTCATCTCAGCTGTGGCCAGCAGTTTTCTTAGTTGTTTTTTGTTTCACTCATCTAGCTGTAACTACACAGCAACCAGACAAAAGAAACAATAAAGAGAAGGTATACAGACTGATATCTCAACTATAGCTTCTTTGGTTGGGGTGTTTGCCTGAATTAATGTCACAGATTCTCAGGTACAATCATTATAGGCCCATGTTTATGAGCTGGGAAAGAAAGTTTCCTGAAATAGAAGAATTAATTGAGCATCAGCAGTGCTTGTGTTTGAGGTTAGCTTGAACATTGTGATTACTCTGTTTTGGCTTGCACCATATTTCCTTTGTTTTACTGCAGAGACCAACTTGGCTGAACTACAAATGATGCAATAATGAAGCTGCATTAGCTCTATGTCACAATCAGTACCCTAACAATAGCATTGGCCTGTGTTGATGAGTTGGTAAGTGCTATTTGTTGGGGTAGTTTCAAGTGACATTTGCACCTGGGACATCCAAATCATCTCATCATGTTTGGACAATTGTCTTTCATACTGAATAACGCATTGAGACCACTCCAAACAGCAGCACAAATTCTAAAATTTGATAGTAAGTGCTTCTCTTTGGGGTGCTCTCTTGCGCCCTCTGCACTCATTAATCCTGAATATAATTTTCTGATGGGCAATATTTTGGACAATAACAGGAGAGGCCCAAAAGGGATTACAATATTGGAAGGGGTTCCTCCATTCTCTGCAGCACTTCTGCAATAAGGTGTGAATCTGTTTAGAGAAAATTTTGCATGCTGAATAACTTCTCTGATTGTCAGGCATGCTTAGGGGAGGAGCTGTTAATTACCTAGGCAGGACAGTACCATCCTGTGTGCATAAAATGTCAGCAGGAAAATACTTTTCTCCATGTTACTGGACCTCCATGGATCACCAACACTTCCTGCTCTGAGGATGTTCAAAAAACAACCATAGACATGGATGCCACATGTTTTGGTATGTAGAAGTAAAGTCACCTAAGAGAGACTGATGGTGTAAACAGTTTGTTGAATCGTAATTCAGTTACACTTACAACCCAAACAATGGTACTCACCTGTGTTGAATGTTTGGCAAGTGCTTTTTGTTGGGGTAGTTTTTGTGACTTTTTTCAACAAGAATGTCATCACTTATTCTGTTTCAGAAAAAAAACACAAACAGACTAAGACCACTTCAAATAGCAGCACACATTCTTCAATCTAATGAAAAGTGCTTCTCTTTGGGGTCATCTCAGCTGTGGCCAGCAGTTTTCTTAGTTGTTTTTTGTTTCACTCATCTAGCTGTAACTACACAGCAACCAGACAAAAGAAACAATAAAGAGAAGGTATACAGACTGATATCTCAACTATAGCTTCTTTGGTTGGGGTGTTTGCCTGAATTAATGTCACAGATTCTCAGGTACAATCATTATAGGCCCATGTTTATGAGCTGGGAAAGAAAGTTTCCTGAAATAGAAGAATTAATTGAGCATCAGCAGTGCTTGTGTTTGAGGTTAGCTTGAACATTGTGATTACTCTGTTTTGGCTTGCACCATATTTCCTTTGTTTTACTGCAGAGACCAACTTGGCTGAACTACAAATGATGCAATAATGAAGCTGCATTAGCTCTATGTCACAATCAGTACCCTAACAATAGCATTGGCCTGTGTTGATGAGTTGGTAAGTGCTATTTGTTGGGGTAGTTTCAAGTGACATTTGCACCTGGGACATCCAAATCATCTCATCATGTTTGGACAATTGTCTTTCATACTGAATAACGCATTGAGACCACTCCAAACAGCAGCACAAATTCTAAAATTTGATAGTAAGTGCTTCTCTTTGGGGTGCTCTCTTGCGCCCTCTGCACTCATTAATCCTGAATATAATTTTCTGATGGGCAATATTTTGGACAATAACAGGAGAGGCCCAAAAGGGATTACAATATTGGAAGGGGTTCCTCCATTCTCTGCAGCACTTCTGCAATAAGGTGTGAATCTGTTTAGAGAAAATTTTGCATGCTGAATAACTTCTCTGATTGTCAGGCATGCTTAGGGGAGGAGCTGTTAATTACCTAGGCAGGACAGTACCATCCTGTGTGCATAAAATGTCAGCAGGAAAATACTTTTCTCCATGTTACTGGACCTCCATGGATCACCAACACTTCCTGCTCTGAGGATGTTCAAAAAACAACCATAGACATGGATGCCACATGTTTTGGTATGTAGAAGTAAAGTCACCTAAGAGAGACTGATGGTGTAAACAGTTTGTTGAATCGTAATTCAGTTACACTTACAACCCAAACAATGGTACTCACCTGTGTTGAATGTTTGGCAAGTGCTTTTTGTTGGGGTAGTTTTTGTGACTTTTTTCAACAAGAATGTCATCACTTATTCTGTTTCAGAAAAAAAACACAAACAGACTAAGACCACTTCAAATAGCAGCACACATTCTTCAATCTAATGAAAAGTGCTTCTCTTTGGGGTCATCTCAGCTGTGGCCAGCAGTTTTCTTAGTTGTTTTTTGTTTCACTCATCTAGCTGTAACTACACAGCAACCAGACAAAAGAAACAATAAAGAGAAGGTATACAGACTGATATCTCAACTATAGCTTCTTTGGTTGGGGTGTTTGCCTGAATTAATGTCACAGATTCTCAGGTACAATCATTATAGGCCCATGTTTATGAGCTGGGAAAGAAAGTTTCCTGAAATAGAAGAATTAATTGAGCATCAGCAGTGCTTGTGTTTGAGGTTAGCTTGAACATTGTGATTACTCTGTTTTGGCTTGCACCATATTTCCTTTGTTTTACTGCAGAGACCAACTTGGCTGAACTACAAATGATGCAATAATGAAGCTGCATTAGCTCTATGTCACAATCAGTACCCTAACAATAGCATTGGCCTGTGTTGATGAGTTGGTAAGTGCTATTTGTTGGGGTAGTTTCAAGTGACATTTGCACCTGGGACATCCAAATCATCTCATCATGTTTGGACAATTGTCTTTCATACTGAATAACGCATTGAGACCACTCCAAACAGCAGCACAAATTCTAAAATTTGATAGTAAGTGCTTCTCTTTGGGGTGCTCTCTTGCGCCCTCTGCACTCATTAATCCTGAATATAATTTTCTGATGGGCAATATTTTGGACAATAACAGGAGAGGCCCAAAAGGGATTACAATATTGGAAGGGGTTCCTCCATTCTCTGCAGCACTTCTGCAATAAGGTGTGAATCTGTTTAGAGAAAATTTTGCATGCTGAATAACTTCTCTGATTGTCAGGCATGCTTAGGGGAGGAGCTGTTAATTACCTAGGCAGGACAGTACCATCCTGTGTGCATAAAATGTCAGCAGGAAAATACTTTTCTCCATGTTACTGGACCTCCATGGATCACCAACACTTCCTGCTCTGAGGATGTTCAAAAAACAACCATAGACATGGATGCCACATGTTTTGGTATGTAGAAGTAAAGTCACCTAAGAGAGACTGATGGTGTAAACAGTTTGTTGAATCGTAATTCAGTTACACTTACAACCCAAACAATGGTACTCACCTGTGTTGAATGTTTGGCAAGTGCTTTTTGTTGGGGTAGTTTTTGTGACTTTTTTCAACAAGAATGTCATCACTTATTCTGTTTCAGAAAAAAAACACAAACAGACTAAGACCACTTCAAATAGCAGCACACATTCTTCAATCTAATGAAAAGTGCTTCTCTTTGGGGTCATCTCAGCTGTGGCCAGCAGTTTTCTTAGTTGTTTTTTGTTTCACTCATCTAGCTGTAACTACACAGCAACCAGACAAAAGAAACAATAAAGAGAAGGTATACAGACTGATATCTCAACTATAGCTTCTTTGGTTGGGGTGTTTGCCTGAATTAATGTCACAGATTCTCAGGTACAATCATTATAGGCCCATGTTTATGAGCTGGGAAAGAAAGTTTCCTGAAATAGAAGAATTAATTGAGCATCAGCAGTGCTTGTGTTTGAGGTTAGCTTGAACATTGTGATTACTCTGTTTTGGCTTGCACCATATTTCCTTTGTTTTACTGCAGAGACCAACTTGGCTGAACTACAAATGATGCAATAATGAAGCTGCATTAGCTCTATGTCACAATCAGTACCCTAACAATAGCATTGGCCTGTGTTGATGAGTTGGTAAGTGCTATTTGTTGGGGTAGTTTCAAGTGACATTTGCACCTGGGACATCCAAATCATCTCATCATGTTTGGACAATTGTCTTTCATACTGAATAACGCATTGAGACCACTCCAAACAGCAGCACAAATTCTAAAATTTGATAGTAAGTGCTTCTCTTTGGGGTGCTCTCTTGCGCCCTCTGCACTCATTAATCCTGAATATAATTTTCTGATGGGCAATATTTTGGACAATAACAGGAGAGGCCCAAAAGGGATTACAATATTGGAAGGGGTTCCTCCATTCTCTGCAGCACTTCTGCAATAAGGTGTGAATCTGTTTAGAGAAAATTTTGCATGCTGAATAACTTCTCTGATTGTCAGGCATGCTTAGGGGAGGAGCTGTTAATTACCTAGGCAGGACAGTACCATCCTGTGTGCATAAAATGTCAGCAGGAAAATACTTTTCTCCATGTTACTGGACCTCCATGGATCACCAACACTTCCTGCTCTGAGGATGTTCAAAAAACAACCATAGACATGGATGCCACATGTTTTGGTATGTAGAAGTAAAGTCACCTAAGAGAGACTGATGGTGTAAACAGTTTGTTGAATCGTAATTCAGTTACACTTACAACCCAAACAATGGTACTCACCTGTGTTGAATGTTTGGCAAGTGCTTTTTGTTGGGGTAGTTTTTGTGACTTTTTTCAACAAGAATGTCATCACTTATTCTGTTTCAGAAAAAAAACACAAACAGACTAAGACCACTTCAAATAGCAGCACACATTCTTCAATCTAATGAAAAGTGCTTCTCTTTGGGGTCATCTCAGCTGTGGCCAGCAGTTTTCTTAGTTGTTTTTTGTTTCACTCATCTAGCTGTAACTACACAGCAACCAGACAAAAGAAACAATAAAGAGAAGGTATACAGACTGATATCTCAACTATAGCTTCTTTGGTTGGGGTGTTTGCCTGAATTAATGTCACAGATTCTCAGGTACAATCATTATAGGCCCATGTTTATGAGCTGGGAAAGAAAGTTTCCTGAAATAGAAGAATTAATTGAGCATCAGCAGTGCTTGTGTTTGAGGTTAGCTTGAACATTGTGATTACTCTGTTTTGGCTTGCACCATATTTCCTTTGTTTTACTGCAGAGACCAACTTGGCTGAACTACAAATGATGCAATAATGAAGCTGCATTAGCTCTATGTCACAATCAGTACCCTAACAATAGCATTGGCCTGTGTTGATGAGTTGGTAAGTGCTATTTGTTGGGGTAGTTTCAAGTGACATTTGCACCTGGGACATCCAAATCATCTCATCATGTTTGGACAATTGTCTTTCATACTGAATAACGCATTGAGACCACTCCAAACAGCAGCACAAATTCTAAAATTTGATAGTAAGTGCTTCTCTTTGGGGTGCTCTCTTGCGCCCTCTGCACTCATTAATCCTGAATATAATTTTCTGATGGGCAATATTTTGGACAATAACAGGAGAGGCCCAAAAGGGATTACAATATTGGAAGGGGTTCCTCCATTCTCTGCAGCACTTCTGCAATAAGGTGTGAATCTGTTTAGAGAAAATTTTGCATGCTGAATAACTTCTCTGATTGTCAGGCATGCTTAGGGGAGGAGCTGTTAATTACCTAGGCAGGACAGTACCATCCTGTGTGCATAAAATGTCAGCAGGAAAATACTTTTCTCCATGTTACTGGACCTCCATGGATCACCAACACTTCCTGCTCTGAGGATGTTCAAAAAACAACCATAGACATGGATGCCACATGTTTTGGTATGTAGAAGTAAAGTCACCTAAGAGAGACTGATGGTGTAAACAGTTTGTTGAATCGTAATTCAGTTACACTTACAACCCAAACAATGGTACTCACCTGTGTTGAATGTTTGGCAAGTGCTTTTTGTTGGGGTAGTTTTTGTGACTTTTTTCAACAAGAATGTCATCACTTATTCTGTTTCAGAAAAAAAACACAAACAGACTAAGACCACTTCAAATAGCAGCACACATTCTTCAATCTAATGAAAAGTGCTTCTCTTTGGGGTCATCTCAGCTGTGGCCAGCAGTTTTCTTAGTTGTTTTTTGTTTCACTCATCTAGCTGTAACTACACAGCAACCAGACAAAAGAAACAATAAAGAGAAGGTATACAGACTGATATCTCAACTATAGCTTCTTTGGTTGGGGTGTTTGCCTGAATTAATGTCACAGATTCTCAGGTACAATCATTATAGGCCCATGTTTATGAGCTGGGAAAGAAAGTTTCCTGAAATAGAAGAATTAATTGAGCATCAGCAGTGCTTGTGTTTGAGGTTAGCTTGAACATTGTGATTACTCTGTTTTGGCTTGCACCATATTTCCTTTGTTTTACTGCAGAGACCAACTTGGCTGAACTACAAATGATGCAATAATGAAGCTGCATTAGCTCTATGTCACAATCAGTACCCTAACAATAGCCTTGGCCTGTGTTGATGAGTTGGTAAGTGCTATTTGTTGGGGTAGTTTCAAGTGACATTTGCACCTGGGACATCCAAATCATCTCATCATGTTTGGACAATTGTCTTTCATACTGAATAATGCATTGAGACCACTCCAAACAGCAGCACAAATTCTAAAATTTGATAGTAAGTGCTTCTCTTTGGAGTGCTCTCTTGCGCCCTCTGCACTCATTAATCCTGAATATAATTTTCTGATGGGCAATATTTTGGACAATAACAGGAGAGGCCCAAAAGGGATTACAATATTGGAAGGGGTTCCTCCATTCTCTGCAGCACTTCTGCAATAAGGTGTGAATCTGTTTAGAGAAAATGTTGCATGCTGAATAACTTCTCTGATTGTCAGGCATGCTTAGGGGAGGAGCTGTTAATTACCTAGGCAGGACAGTACCATCCTGTGTGCATAAAATGTCAGCAGGAAAATACTTTTCTCCATGTTACTGGACCTCCATGGATCACCAACACTTCCTGCTCTGAGGATGTTCAAAAAACAACCATAGACATGGATGCCACGTGTTTTGGTATGTAGAAGTAAAGTCACCTAAGAGAGAGTGATGGTGTAAACAGTTTGTTGAATCGTAATTCAGTTACACTTACAACCCAAACAATGGTACTCACCTGTGTTGAATGTTTGGCAAGTGCTTTTTGTTGGGGTAGTTTTTGTGACTTTTTTCAACAAGAATGTCATCACTTATTCTGTTTCAGAAAAAAACACAAACAGACTAAGACCACTTCAAATAGCAGCACACATTCTTCAATCTAATGAAAAGTGCTTCTCTTTGGGGTCATCTCAGCTGTGGCCAGCAGTTTTCTTAGTTGTTTTTTGTTTCACTCATCTAGCTGTAACTACACAGCAACCAGACAAAAGAAACAATAAAGAGAAGGTATACAGACTGATATCTCAACTATAGCTTCTTTGGTTGGGGTGTTTGCCTGAATTAATGTCACAGATTCTCAGGTACAATCATTATAGGCCCATGTTTATGAGCTGGGAAAGAAAGTTTTCTGAAATAGAAGAATTAATTGAGCATCAGCAGTGCTTGTGTTTGAGGTTAGCTTGAACATTGTGATTACTCTGTTTTGGCTTGCACCATATTTCCTTTGTTTTACTGCAGAGACCAACTTGGCTGAACTACAAATGATGCAATAATGAAGCTGCATTAGCTCTATGTCACAATCAGTACCCTAACAATAGCATTGGCCTGTGTTGATGAGTTGGTAAGTGCTATTTGTTGGGGTAGTTTCAAGTGACATTTGCACCTGGGACATCCAAATCATCTCATCATGTTTGGACAATTGTCTTTCATACCGAATAACGCATTGAGACCACCCCAAACAGCAGCACAAATTCTAAAATTTGATAGTAAGTGCTTCTCTTTGGGGTGCTCTCTTGCGCCCTCTGCACTCATTAATCCTGAATATAATTTTCTGATGGGCAATATTTTGGACAATAACAGGAGAGGTCCAAAAGGGATTACAATATTGGAAGGGGTTCCTCCATTCTCTGCAGCACTTCTGCAATAAGGTGTGAATCTGTTTAGAGAAAATTTTGCATGCTGAATAACTTCTCTGATTGTCAGGCATGCTTAGGGGAGGAGCTGTTAATTACCTAGGCAGGACAGTACCATCCTGTGTGCATAAAATGTCAGCAGGAAAATACTTTTCTCCATGTTACTGGACCTCCATGGATCACCAACACTTCCTGCTCTGAGGATGTTCAAAAAACAACCATAGACATGGATGCCACATGTTTTGGTATGTAGAAGTAAAGTCACCTAAGAGAGAGTGATGGTGTAAACAGTTTGTTGAATCGTAATTCAGTTACACTTACAACCCAAACAATGGTACTCACCTGTGTTGAATGTTTGGCAAGTGCTTTTTGTTGGGGTAGTTTTTGTGACTTTTTTCAACAAGAATGTCATCACTTATTCTGTTTCAGAAAAAAAACACAAACAGACTAAGACCACTTCAAATAGCAGCACACATTCTTCAATCTAATGAAAAGTGCTTCTCTTTGGGGTCATCTCAGCTGTGGCCAGCAGTTTTCTTAGTTGTTTTTTGTTTCACTCATCTAGCTGTAACTACACAGCAACCAGACAAAAGAAACAATAAAGAGAAGGTATACAGACTGATATCTCAACTATAGCTTCTTTGGTTGGGGTGTTTGCCTGAATTAATGTCACAGATTCTCAGGTACAATCATTATAGGCCCATGTTTATGAGCTGGGAAAGAAAGTTTCCTGAAATAGAAGAATTAATTGAGCATCAGCAGTGCTTGTGTTTGAGGTTAGCTTGAACATTGTGATTACTCTGTTTTGGCTTGCACCATATTTCCTTTGTTTTACTGCAGAGACCAACTTGGCTGAACTACAAATGATGCAATAATGAAGCTGCATTAGCTCTATGTCACAATCAGTACCCTAACAATAGCCTTGGCCTGTGTTGATGAGTTGGTAAGTGCTATTTGTTGGGGTAGTTTCAAGTGACATTTGCACCTGGGACATCCAAATCATCTCATCATGTTTGGACAATTGTCTTTCATACTGAATAATGCATTGAGACCACTCCAAACAGCAGCACAAATTCTAAAATTTGATAGTAAGTGCTTCTCTTTGGAGTGCTCTCTTGCGCCCTCTGCACTCATTAATCCTGAATATAATTTTCTGATGGGCAATATTTTGGACAATAACAGGAGAGGCCCAAAAGGGATTACAATATTGGAAGGGGTTCCTCCATTCTCTGCAGCACTTCTGCAATAAGGTGTGAATCTGTTTAGAGAAAATGTTGCATGCTGAATAACTTCTCTGATTGTCAGGCATGCTTAGGGGAGGAGCTGTTAATTACCTAGGCAGGACAGTACCATCCTGTGTGCATAAAATGTCAGCAGGAAAATACTTTTCTCCATGTTACTGGACCTCCATGGATCACCAACACTTCCTGCTCTGAGGATGTTCAAAAAACAACCATAGACATGGATGCCACGTGTTTTGGTATGTAGAAGTAAAGTCACCTAAGAGAGAGTGATGGTGTAAACAGTTTGTTGAATCGTAATTCAGTTACACTTACAACCCAAACAATGGTACTCACCTGTGTTGAATGTTTGGCAAGTGCTTTTTGTTGGGGTAGTTTTTGTGACTTTTTTCAACAAGAATGTCATCACTTATTCTGTTTCAGAAAAAAACACAAACAGACTAAGACCACTTCAAATAGCAGCACACATTCTTCAATCTAATGAAAAGTGCTTCTCTTTGGGGTCATCTCAGCTGTGGCCAGCAGTTTTCTTAGTTGTTTTTTGTTTCACTCATCTAGCTGTAACTACACAGCAACCAGACAAAAGAAACAATAAAGAGAAGGTATACAGACTGATATCTCAACTATAGCTTCTTTGGTTGGGGTGTTTGCCTGAATTAATGTCACAGATTCTCAGGTACAATCATTATAGGCCCATGTTTATGAGCTGGGAAAGAAAGTTTCCTGAAATAGAAGAATTAATTGAGCATCAGCAGTGCTTGTGTTTGAGGTTAGCTTGAACATTGTGATTACTCTGTTTTGGCTTGCACCATATTTCCTTTGTTTTACTGCAGAGACCAACTTGGCTGAACTACAAATGATGCAATAATGAAGCTGCATTAGCTCTATGTCACAATCAGTACCCTAACAATAGCCTTGGCCTGTGTTGATGAGTTGGTAAGTGCTATTTGTTGGGGTAGTTTCAAGTGACATTTGCACCTGGGACATCCAAATCATCTCATCATGTTTGGACAATTGTCTTTCATACTGAATAATGCATTGAGACCACTCCAAACAGCAGCACAAATTCTAAAATTTGATAGTAAGTGCTTCTCTTTGGAGTGCTCTCTTGCGCCCTCTGCACTCATTAATCCTGAATATAATTTTCTGATGGGCAATATTTTGGACAATAACAGGAGAGGCCCAAAAGGGATTACAATATTGGAAGGGCTTCCTCCATTCTCTGCAGCACTTCTGCAATAAGGTGTGAATCTGTTTAGAGAAAATGTTGCATGCTGAATAACTTCTCTGATTGTCAGGCATGCTTAGGGGAGGAGCTGTTAATTACCTAGGCAGGACAGTACCATCCTGTGTGCATAAAATGTCAGCAGGAAAATACTTTTCTCCATGTTACTGGACCTCCATGGATCACCAACACTTCCTGCTCTGAGGATGTTCAAAAAACAACCATAGACATGGATGCCACATGTTTTGGTATGTAGAAGTAAAGTCACCTAAGAGAGAGTGATGGTGTAAACAGTTTGTTGAATCGTAATTCAGTTACACTTACAACCCAAACAATGGTACTCACCTGTGTTGAATGTTTGGCAAGTGCTTTTTGTTGGGGTAGTTTTTGTGACTTTTTTCAACAAGAATGTCATCACTTATTCTGTTTCAGAAAAAAACACAAACAGACTAAGACCACTTCAAATAGCAGCACACATTCTTCAATCTAATGAAAAGTGCTTCTCTTTGGGGTCATCTCAGCTGTGGCCAGCAGTTTTCTTAGTTGTTTTTTGTTTCACTCATCTAGCTGTAACTACACAGCAACTAGACAAAAGAAACAATAAAGAGAAGGTATTGTAGTGACAAATTTTCTTGTTTA
>JAQKPU010000126.1:0-30992 GCA_030347295.1 Setipinna tenuifilis
ACCTTATTTGCTGATTGCTATTGAAACATATTGTGTGAATCTTAGTTTTTCCTTTTATGTGTATCTGCTCACCACTTCACTCAAAACACAAAACGCTTACTAAGTCTGATGTGGCATCTCGCAAACCAGCGGGTGTGGGCATTAAAACGCGTGTGTGATGTACACAACTTTAGTATAGGGCACATTTTCAAGTCTGTGCTCACAACACAAAACTGCATTAAAAGCTGTTCTTTTGCATAGAGACCCTTATTTGCTGATTGCTATTGAAACATATTGTGTGAATCTTAGTTTTTCCTTTTATGTGTATCTGCTCACCACTTCACTCAAAACACAAAACGCTTACTAAGTCTGATGTGGCATCTCGCAAACCAGCGGGTGTGGGCATTAAAACGCGTGTGTGATGTACACAACTTTAGTATAGGGCACATTTTCAAGTCTGTGCTCACAACACAAAACTGCATTAAAAGCTGTTCTTTTGCATAGAGACCCTTATTTGCTGATTGCTATTGAAACATATTGTGTGAATCTTAGTTTTTCCTTTTATGTGTATCTGCTCACCACTTCACTCAAAACACAAAACGCTTACTAAGTCTGATGTGGCATCTCGCAAACCAGCGGGTGTGGGCATTAAAACGCGTGTGTGATGTACACAACTTTAGTATAGGGCACATTTTCAAGTCTGTGCTCACAACACAAAACTGCATTAAAAGCTGTTCTTTTGCATAGAGACCCTTATTTGCTGATTGCTATTGAAACATATTGTGTGAATCTTAGTTTTTCCTTTTATGTGTATCTGCTCACCACTTCACTCAAAACACAAAACGCTTACTAAGTCTGATGTGGCATCTCGCAAACCAGCGGGTGTGGGCATTAAAACGCGTGTGTGATGTACACAACTTTAGTATAGGGCACATTTTCAAGTCTGTGCTCACAACACAAAACTGCATTAAAAGCTGTTCTTTTGCATAGAGACCCTTATTTGCTGATTGCTATTGAAACATATTGTGTGAATCTTAGTTTTTCCTTTTATGTGTATCTGCTCACCACTTCACTCAAAACACAAAACGCTTACTAAGTCTGATGTGGCATCTCGCAAACCAGCGGGTGTGGGCATTAAAACGCGTGTGTGATGTACACAACTTTAGTATAGGGCACATTTTCAAGTCTGTGCTCACAACACAAAACTGCATTAAAAGCTGTTCTTTTGCATAGAGACCCTTATTTGCTGATTGCTATTGAAACATATTGTGTGAATCTTAGTTTTTTTTTATGTGTATCTGCTCACCACTTCACTCAAAACACAAAACGCTTACTAAGTCTGATGTGGCATCTCGCAAACCAGCGGGTGTGGGCATTAAAACGCGTGTGTGATGTACACAACTTTAGTATAGGGCACATTTTCAAGTCTGTGCTCACAACACAAAACTGCATTAAAAGCTGTTCTTTTGCATAGAGACCCTTATTTGCTGATTGCTATTGAAACATATTGTGTGAATCTTAGTTTTTCCTTTTATGTGTATCTGCTCACCACTTCACTCAAAACACAAAACGCTTACTAAGTCTGATGTGGCATCTCGCAAACCAGCGGGTGTGGGCATTAAAACGCGTGTGTGATGTACACAACTTTAGTATAGGGCACATTTTCAAGTCTGTGCTCACAACACAAAACTGCATTAAAAGCTGTTCTTTTGCATAGAGACCCTTATTTGCTGATTGCTATTGAAACATATTGTGTGAATCTTAGTTTTTCCTTTTATGTGTATCTGCTCACCACTTCACTCAAAACACAAAACGCTTACTAAGTCTGATGTGGCATCTCGCAAACCAGCGGGTGTGGGCATTAAAACGCGTGTGTGATGTACACAACTTTAGTATAGGGCACATTTTCAAGTCTGTGCTCACAACACAAAACTGCATTAAAAGCTGTTCTTTTGCATAGAGACCCTTATTTGCTGATTGCTATTGAAACATATTGTGTGAATCTTAGTTTTTCCTTTTATGTGTATCTGCTCACCACTTCACTCAAAACACAAAACGCTTACTAAGTCTGATGTGGCATCTCGCAAACCAGCGGGTGTGGGCATTAAAACGCGTGTGTGATGTACACAACTTTAGTATAGGGCACATTTTCAAGTCTGTGCTCACAACACAAAACTGCATTAAAAGCTGTTCTTTTGCATAGAGACCCTTATTTGCTGATTGCTATTGAAACATATTGTGTGAATCTTAGTTTTTCCTTTTATGTGTATCTGCTCACCACTTCACTCAAAACACAAAACGCTTACTAAGTCTGATGTGGCATCTCGCAAACCAGCGGGTGTGGGCATTAAAACGCGTGTGTGATGTACACAACTTTAGTATAGGGCACATTTTCAAGTCTGTGCTCACAACACAAAACTGCATTAAAAGCTGTTCTTTTGCATAGAGACCCTTATTTGCTGATTGCTATTGAAACATATTGTGTGAATCTTAGTTTTTCCTTTTATGTGTATCTGCTCACCACTTCACTCAAAACACAAAACGCTTACTAAGTCTGATGTGGCATCTCGCAAACCAGCGGGTGTGGGCATTAAAACGCGTGTGTGATGTACACAACTTTAGTATAGGGCACATTTTCAAGTCTGTGCTCACAACACAAAACTGCATTAAAAGCTGTTCTTTTGCATAGAGACCCTTATTTGCTGATTGCTATTGAAACATATTGTGTGAATCTTAGTTTTTCCTTTTATGTGTATCTGCTCACCACTTCACTCAAAACACAAAACGCTTACTAAGTCTGATGTGGCATCTCGCAAACCAGCGGGTGTGGGCATTAAAACGCGTGTGTGATGTACACAACTTTAGTATAGGGCACATTTTCAAGTCTGTGCTCACAACACAAAACTGCATTAAAAGCTGTTCTTTTGCATAGAGACCCTTATTTGCTGATTGCTATTGAAACATATTGTGTGAATCTTAGTTTTTCCTTTTATGTGTATCTGCTCACCACTTCACTCAAAACACAAAACGCTTACTAAGTCTGATGTGGCATCTCGCAAACCAGCGGGTGTGGGCATTAAAACGCGTGTGTGATGTACACAACTTTAGTATAGGGCACATTTTCAAGTCTGTGCTCACAACACAAAACTGCATTAAAAGCTGTTCTTTTGCATAGAGACCCTTATTTGCTGATTGCTATTGAAACATATTGTGTGAATCTTAGTTTTTCCTTTTATGTGTATCTGCTCACCACTTCACTCAAAACACAAAACGCTTACTAAGTCTGATGTGGCATCTCGCAAACCAGCGGGTGTGGGCATTAAAACGCGTGTGTGATGTACACAACTTTAGTATAGGGCACATTTTCAAGTCTGTGCTCACAACACAAAACTGCATTAAAAGCTGTTCTTTTGCATAGAGACCCTTATTTGCTGATTGCTATTGAAACATATTGTGTGAATCTTAGTTTTTCCTTTTATGTGTATCTGCTCACCACTTCACTCAAAACACAAAACGCTTACTAAGTCTGATGTGGCATCTCGCAAACCAGCGGGTGTGGGCATTAAAACGCGTGTGTGATGTACACAACTTTAGTATAGGGCACATTTTCAAGTCTGTGCTCACAACACAAAACTGCATTAAAAGCTGTTCTTTTGCATAGAGACCCTTATTTGCTGATTGCTATTGAAACATATTGTGTGAATCTTAGTTTTTCCTTTTATGTGTATCTGCTCACCACTTCACTCAAAACACAAAACGCTTACTAAGTCTGATGTGGCATCTCGCAAACCAGCGGGTGTGGGCATTAAAACGCGTGTGTGATGTACACAACTTTAGTATAGGGCACATTTTCAAGTCTGTGCTCACAACACAAAACTGCATTAAAAGCTGTTCTTTTGCATAGAGACCCTTATTTGCTGATTGCTATTGAAACATATTGTGTGAATCTTAGTTTTTCCTTTTATGTGTATCTGCTCACCACTTCACTCAAAACACAAAACGCTTACTAAGTCTGATGTGGCATCTCGCAAACCAGCGGGTGTGGGCATTAAAACGCGTGTGTGATGTACACAACTTTAGTATAGGGCACATTTTCAAGTCTGTGCTCACAACACAAAACTGCATTAAAAGCTGTTCTTTTGCATAGAGACCCTTATTTGCTGATTGCTATTGAAACATATTGTGTGAATCTTAGTTTTTCCTTTTATGTGTATCTGCTCACCACTTCACTCAAAACACAAAACGCTTACTAAGTCTGATGTGGCATCTCGCAAACCAGCGGGTGTGGGCATTAAAACGCGTGTGTGATGTACACAACTTTAGTATAGGGCACATTTTCAAGTCTGTGCTCACAACACAAAACTGCATTAAAAGCTGTTCTTTTGCATAGAGACCCTTATTTGCTGATTGCTATTGAAACATATTGTGTGAATCTTAGTTTTTCCTTTTATGTGTATCTGCTCACCACTTCACTCAAAACACAAAACGCTTACTAAGTCTGATGTGGCATCTCGCAAACCAGCGGGTGTGGGCATTAAAACGCGTGTGTGATGTACACAACTTTAGTATAGGGCACATTTTCAAGTCTGTGCTCACAACACAAAACTGCATTAAAAGCTGTTCTTTTGCATAGAGACCCTTATTTGCTGATTGCTATTGAAACATATTGTGTGAATCTTAGTTTTTCCTTTTATGTGTATCTGCTCACCACTTCACTCAAAACACAAAACGCTTACTAAGTCTGATGTGGCATCTCGCAAACCAGCGGGTGTGGGCATTAAAACGCGTGTGTGATGTACACAACTTTAGTATAGGGCACATTTTCAAGTCTGTGCTCACAACACAAAACTGCATTAAAAGCTGTTCTTTTGCATAGAGACCCTTATTTGCTGATTGCTATTGAAACATATTGTGTGAATCTTAGTTTTTCCTTTTATGTGTATCTGCTCACCACTTCACTCAAAACACAAAACGCTTACTAAGTCTGATGTGGCATCTCGCAAACCAGCGGGTGTGGGCATTAAAACGCGTGTGTGATGTACACAACTTTAGTATAGGGCACATTTTCAAGTCTGTGCTCACAACACAAAACTGCATTAAAAGCTGTTCTTTTGCATAGAGACCCTTATTTGCTGATTGCTATTGAAACATATTGTGTGAATCTTAGTTTTTCCTTTTATGTGTATCTGCTCACCACTTCACTCAAAACACAAAACGCTTACTAAGTCTGATGTGGCATCTCGCAAACCAGCGGGTGTGGGCATTAAAACGCGTGTGTGATGTACACACTTTAGTATAGGGCACATTTTCAAGTCTGTGCTCACAACACAAAACTGCATTAAAAGCTGTTCTTTTGCATAGAGACCCTTATTTGCTGATTGCTATTGAAACATATTGTGTGAATCTTAGTTTTTCCTTTTATGTGTATCTGCTCACCACTTCACTCAAAACACAAAACGCTTACTAAGTCTGATGTGGCATCTCGCAAACCAGCGGGTGTGGGCATTAAAACGCGTGTGTGATGTACACAACTTTAGTATAGGGCACATTTTCAAGTCTGTGCTCACAACACAAAACTGCATTAAAAGCTGTTCTTTTGCATAGAGACCCTTATTTGCTGATTGCTATTGAAACATATTGTGTGAATCTTAGTTTTTCCTTTTATGTGTATCTGCTCACCACTTCACTCAAAACACAAAACGCTTACTAAGTCTGATGTGGCATCTCGCAAACCAGCGGGTGTGGGCATTAAAACGCGTGTGTGATGTACACAACTTTAGTATAGGGCACATTTTCAAGTCTGTGCTCACAACACAAAACTGCATTAAAAGCTGTTCTTTTGCATAGAGACCCTTATTTGCTGATTGCTATTGAAACATATTGTGTGAATCTTAGTTTTTCCTTTTATGTGTATCTGCTCACCACTTCACTCAAAACACAAAACGCTTACTAAGTCTGATGTGGCATCTCGCAAACCAGCGGGTGTGGGCATTAAAACGCGTGTGTGATGTACACAACTTTAGTATAGGGCACATTTTCAAGTCTGTGCTCACAACACAAAACTGCATTAAAAGCTGTTCTTTTGCATAGAGACCCTTATTTGCTGATTGCTATTGAAACATATTGTGTGAATCTTAGTTTTTCCTTTTATGTGTATCTGCTCACCACTTCACTCAAAACACAAAACGCTTACTAAGTCTGATGTGGCATCTCGCAAACCAGCGGGTGTGGGCATTAAAACGCGTGTGTGATGTACACAACTTTAGTATAGGGCACATTTTCAAGTCTGTGCTCACAACACAAAACTGCATTAAAAGCTGTTCTTTTGCATAGAGACCCTTATTTGCTGATTGCTATTGAAACATATTGTGTGAATCTTAGTTTTTCCTTTTATGTGTATCTGCTCACCACTTCACTCAAAACACAAAACGCTTACTAAGTCTGATGTGGCATCTCGCAAACCAGCGGGTGTGGGCATTAAAACGCGTGTGTGATGTACACAACTTTAGTATAGGGCACATTTTCAAGTCTGTGCTCACAACACAAAACTGCATTAAAAGCTGTTCTTTTGCATAGAGACCCTTATTTGCTGATTGCTATTGAAACATATTGTGTGAATCTTAGTTTTTCCTTTTATGTGTATCTGCTCACCACTTCACTCAAAACACAAAACGCTTACTAAGTCTGATGTGGCATCTCGCAAACCAGCGGGTGTGGGCATTAAAACGCGTGTGTGATGTACACAACTTTAGTATAGGGCACATTTTCAAGTCTGTGCTCACAACACAAAACTGCATTAAAAGCTGTTCTTTTGCATAGAGACCCTTATTTGCTGATTGCTATTGAAACATATTGTGTGAATCTTAGTTTTTCCTTTTATGTGTATCTGCTCACCACTTCACTCAAAACACAAAACGCTTACTAAGTCTGATGTGGCATCTCGCAAACCAGCGGGTGTGGGCATTAAAACGCGTGTGTGATGTACACAACTTTAGTATAGGGCACATTTTCAAGTCTGTGCTCACAACACAAAACTGCATTAAAAGCTGTTCTTTTGCATAGAGACCCTTATTTGCTGATTGCTATTGAAACATATTGTGTGAATCTTAGTTTTTCCTTTTATGTGTATCTGCTCACCACTTCACTCAAAACACAAAACGCTTACTAAGTCTGATGTGGCATCTCGCAAACCAGCGGGTGTGGGCATTAAAACGCGTGTGTGATGTACACAACTTTAGTATAGGGCACATTTTCAAGTCTGTGCTCACAACACAAAACTGCATTAAAAGCTGTTCTTTTGCATAGAGACCCTTATTTGCTGATTGCTATTGAAACATATTGTGTGAATCTTAGTTTTTCCTTTTATGTGTATCTGCTCACCACTTCACTCAAAACACAAAACGCTTACTAAGTCTGATGTGGCATCTCGCAAACCAGCGGGTGTGGGCATTAAAACGCGTGTGTGATGTACACAACTTTAGTATAGGGCACATTTTCAAGTCTGTGCTCACAACACAAAACTGCATTAAAAGCTGTTCTTTTGCATAGAGACCCTTATTTGCTGATTGCTATTGAAACATATTGTGTGAATCTTAGTTTTTCCTTTTATGTGTATCTGCTCACCACTTCACTCAAAACACAAAACGCTTACTAAGTCTGATGTGGCATCTCGCAAACCAGCGGGTGTGGGCATTAAAACGCGTGTGTGATGTACACAACTTTAGTATAGGGCACATTTTCAAGTCTGTGCTCACAACACAAAACTGCATTAAAAGCTGTTCTTTTGCATAGAGACCCTTATTTGCTGATTGCTATTGAAACATATTGTGTGAATCTTAGTTTTTCCTTTTATGTGTATCTGCTCACCACTTCACTCAAAACACAAAACGCTTACTAAGTCTGATGTGGCATCTCGCAAACCAGCGGGTGTGGGCATTAAAACGCGTGTGTGATGTACACAACTTTAGTATAGGGCACATTTTCAAGTCTGTGCTCACAACACAAAACTGCATTAAAAGCTGTTCTTTTGCATAGAGACCCTTATTTGCTGATTGCTATTGAAACATATTGTGTGAATCTTAGTTTTTCCTTTTATGTGTATCTGCTCACCACTTCACTCAAAACACAAAACGCTTACTAAGTCTGATGTGGCATCTCGCAAACCAGCGGGTGTGGGCATTAAAACGCGTGTGTGATGTACACAACTTTAGTATAGGGCACATTTTCAAGTCTGTGCTCACAACACAAAACTGCATTAAAAGCTGTTCTTTTGCATAGAGACCCTTATTTGCTGATTGCTATTGAAACATATTGTGTGAATCTTAGTTTTTCCTTTTATGTGTATCTGCTCACCACTTCACTCAAAACACAAAACGCTTACTAAGTCTGATGTGGCATCTCGCAAACCAGCGGGTGTGGGCATTAAAACGCGTGTGTGATGTACACAACTTTAGTATAGGGCACATTTTCAAGTCTGTGCTCACAACACAAAACTGCATTAAAAGCTGTTCTTTTGCATAGAGACCCTTATTTGCTGATTGCTATTGAAACATATTGTGTGAATCTTAGTTTTTCCTTTTATGTGTATCTGCTCACCACTTCACTCAAAACACAAAACGCTTACTAAGTCTGATGTGGCATCTCGCAAACCAGCGGGTGTGGGCATTAAAACGCGTGTGTGATGTACACAACTTTAGTATAGGGCACATTTTCAAGTCTGTGCTCACAACACAAAACTGCATTAAAAGCTGTTCTTTTGCATAGAGACCCTTATTTGCTGATTGCTATTGAAACATATTGTGTGAATCTTAGTTTTTCCTTTTATGTGTATCTGCTCACCACTTCACTCAAAACACAAAACGCTTACTAAGTCTGATGTGGCATCTCGCAAACCAGCGGGTGTGGGCATTAAAACGCGTGTGTGATGTACACAACTTTAGTATAGGGCACATTTTCAAGTCTGTGCTCACAACACAAAACTGCATTAAAAGCTGTTCTTTTGCATAGAGACCCTTATTTGCTGATTGCTATTGAAACATATTGTGTGAATCTTAGTTTTTCCTTTTATGTGTATCTGCTCACCACTTCACTCAAAACACAAAACGCTTACTAAGTCTGATGTGGCATCTCGCAAACCAGGGTGTGGGCATTAAAACGCGTGTGTGATGTACACAACTTTAGTATAGGGCACATTTTCAAGTCTGTGCTCACAACACAAAACTGCATTAAAAGCTGTTCTTTTGCATAGAGACCCTTATTTGCTGATTGCTATTGAAACATATTGTGTGAATCTTAGTTTTTCCTTTTATGTGTATCTGCTCACCACTTCACTCAAAACACAAAACGCTTACTAAGTCTGATGTGGCATCTCGCAAACCAGCGGGTGTGGGCATTAAAACGCGTGTGTGATGTACAACTTTAGTATAGGGCACATTTTCAAGTCTGTGCTCACAACACAAAACTGCATTAAAAGCTGTTCTTTTGCATAGAGACCCTTATTTGCTGATTGCTATTGAAACATATTGTGTGAATCTTAGTTTTTCCTTTTATGTGTATCTGCTCACCACTTCACTCAAAACACAAAACGCTTACTAAGTCTGATGTGGCATCTCGCAAACCAGCGGGTGTGGGCATTAAAACGCGTGTGTGATGTACACAACTTTAGTATAGGGCACATTTTCAAGTCTGTGCTCACAACACAAAACTGCATTAAAAGCTGTTCTTTTGCATAGAGACCCTTATTTGCTGATTGCTATTGAAACATATTGTGTGAATCTTAGTTTTTCCTTTTATGTGTATCTGCTCACCACTTCACTCAAAACACAAAACGCTTACTAAGTCTGATGTGGCATCTCGCAAACCAGCGGGTGTGGGCATTAAAACGCGTGTGTGATGTACACAACTTTAGTATAGGGCACATTTTCAAGTCTGTGCTCACAACACAAAACTGCATTAAAAGCTGTTCTTTTGCATAGAGACCCTTATTTGCTGATTGCTATTGAAACATATTGTGTGAATCTTAGTTTTTCCTTTTATGTGTATCTGCTCACCACTTCACTCAAAACACAAAACGCTTACTAAGTCTGATGTGGCATCTCGCAAACCAGCGGGTGTGGGCATTAAAACGCGTGTGTGATGTACACAACTTTAGTATAGGGCACATTTTCAAGTCTGTGCTCACACAAAAACTGCATTAAAAGCTGTTCTTTTGCATAGAGACCCTTATTTGCTGATTGCTATTGAAACATATTGTGTGAATCTTAGTTTTTCCTTTTATGTGTATCTGCTCACCACTTCACTCAAAACACAAAACGCTTACTAAGTCTGATGTGGCATCTCGCAAACCAGCGGGTGTGGGCATTAAAACGCGTGTGTGATGTACACAACTTTAGTATAGGGCACATTTTCAAGTCTGTGCTCACAACACAAAACTGCATTAAAAGCTGTTCTTTTGCATAGAGACCCTTATTTGCTGATTGCTATTGAAACATATTGTGTGAATCTTAGTTTTTCCTTTTATGTGTATCTGCTCACCACTTCACTCAAAACACAAAACGCTTACTAAGTCTGATGTGGCATCTCGCAAACCAGCGGGTGTGGGCATTAAAACGCGTGTGTGATGTACACAACTTTAGTATAGGGCACATTTTCAAGTCTGTGCTCACAACACAAAACTGCATTAAAAGCTGTTCTTTTGCATAGAGACCCTTATTTGCTGATTGCTATTGAAACATATTGTGTGAATCTTAGTTTTTCCTTTTATGTGTATCTGCTCACCACTTCACTCAAAACACAAAACGCTTACTAAGTCTGATGTGGCATCTCGCAAACCAGCGGGTGTGGGCATTAAAACGCGTGTGTGATGTACACAACTTTAGTATAGGGCACATTTTCAAGTCTGTGCTCACAACACAAAACTGCATTAAAAGCTGTTCTTTTGCATAGAGACCCTTATTTGCTGATTGCTATTGAAACATATTGTGTGAATCTTAGTTTTTCCTTTTATGTGTATCTGCTCACCACTTCACTCAAAACACAAAACGCTTACTAAGTCTGATGTGGCATCTCGCAAACCAGCGGGTGTGGGCATTAAAACGCGTGTGTGATGTACACAACTTTAGTATAGGGCACATTTTCAAGTCTGTGCTCACAACACAAAACTGCATTAAAAGCTGTTCTTTTGCATAGAGACCCTTATTTGCTGATTGCTATTGAAACATATTGTGTGAATCTTAGTTTTTCCTTTTATGTGTATCTGCTCACCACTTCACTCAAAACACAAAACGCTTACTAAGTCTGATGTGGCATCTCGCAAACCAGCGGGTGTGGGCATTAAAACGCGTGTGTGATGTACACAACTTTAGTATAGGGCACATTTTCAAGTCTGTGCTCACAACACAAAACTGCATTAAAAGCTGTTCTTTTGCATAGAGACCCTTATTTGCTGATTGCTATTGAAACATATTGTGTGAATCTTAGTTTTTCCTTTTATGTGTATCTGCTCACCACTTCACTCAAAACACAAAACGCTTACTAAGTCTGATGTGGCATCTCGCAAACCAGCGGGTGTGGGCATTAAAACGCGTGTGTGATGTACACAACTTTAGTATAGGGCACATTTTCAAGTCTGTGCTCACAACACAAAACTGCATTAAAAGCTGTTCTTTTGCATAGAGACCCTTATTTGCTGATTGCTATTGAAACATATTGTGTGAATCTTAGTTTTTCCTTTTATGTGTATCTGCTCACCACTTCACTCAAAACACAAAACGCTTACTAAGTCTGATGTGGCATCTCGCAAACCAGCGGGTGTGGGCATTAAAACGCGTGTGTGATGTACACAACTTTAGTATAGGGCACATTTTCAAGTCTGTGCTCACAACACAAAACTGCATTAAAAGCTGTTCTTTTGCATAGAGACCCTTATTTGCTGATTGCTATTGAAACATATTGTGTGAATCTTAGTTTTTCCTTTTATGTGTATCTGCTCACCACTTCACTCAAAACACAAAACGCTTACTAAGTCTGATGTGGCATCTCGCAAACCAGCGGGTGTGGGCATTAAAACGCGTGTGTGATGTACACAACTTTAGTATAGGGCACATTTTCAAGTCTGTGCTCACAACACAAAACTGCATTAAAAGCTGTTCTTTTGCATAGAGACCCTTATTTGCTGATTGCTATTGAAACATATTGTGTGAATCTTAGTTTTTCCTTTTATGTGTATCTGCTCACCACTTCACTCAAAACACAAAACGCTTACTAAGTCTGATGTGGCATCTCGCAAACCAGCGGGTGTGGGCATTAAAACGCGTGTGTGATGTACACAACTTTAGTATAGGGCACATTTTCAAGTCTGTGCTCACAACACAAAACTGCATTAAAAGCTGTTCTTTTGCATAGAGACCCTTATTTGCTGATTGCTATTGAAACATATTGTGTGAATCTTAGTTTTTCCTTTTATGTGTATCTGCTCACCACTTCACTCAAAACACAAAACGCTTACTAAGTCTGATGTGGCATCTCGCAAACCAGCGGGTGTGGGCATTAAAACGCGTGTGTGATGTACACAACTTTAGTATAGGGCACATTTTCAAGTCTGTGCTCACAACACAAAACTGCATTAAAAGCTGTTCTTTTGCATAGAGACCCTTATTTGCTGATTGCTATTGAAACATATTGTGTGAATCTTAGTTTTTCCTTTTATGTGTATCTGCTCACCACTTCACTCAAAACACAAAACGCTTACTAAGTCTGATGTGGCATCTCGCAAACCAGCGGGTGTGGGCATTAAAACGCGTGTGTGATGTACACAACTTTAGTATAGGGCACATTTTCAAGTCTGTGCTCACAACACAAAACTGCATTAAAAGCTGTTCTTTTGCATAGAGACCCTTATTTGCTGATTGCTATTGAAACATATTGTGTGAATCTTAGTTTTTCCTTTTATGTGTATCTGCTCACCACTTCACTCAAAACACAAAACGCTTACTAAGTCTGATGTGGCATCTCGCAAACCAGCGGGTGTGGGCATTAAAACGCGTGTGTGATGTACACAACTTTAGTATAGGGCACATTTTCAAGTCTGTGCTCACAACACAAAACTGCATTAAAAGCTGTTCTTTTGCATAGAGACCCTTATTTGCTGATTGCTATTGAAACATATTGTGTGAATCTTAGTTTTTCCTTTTATGTGTATCTGCTCACCACTTCACTCAAAACACAAAACGCTTACTAAGTCTGATGTGGCATCTCGCAAACCAGCGGGTGTGGGCATTAAAACGGTGTGTGATGTACACAACTTTAGTATAGGGCACATTTTCAAGTCTGTGCTCACAACACAAAACTGCATTAAAAGCTGTTCTTTTGCATAGAGACCCTTATTTGCTGATTGCTATTGAAACATATTGTGTGAATCTTAGTTTTTCCTTTTATGTGTATCTGCTCACCACTTCACTCAAAACACAAAACGCTTACTAAGTCTGATGTGGCATCTCGCAAACCAGCGGGTGTGGGCATTAAAACGCGTGTGTGATGTACACAACTTTAGTATAGGGCACATTTTCAAGTCTGTGCTCACAACACAAAACTGCATTAAAAGCTGTTCTTTTGCATAGAGACCCTTATTTGCTGATTGCTATTGAAACATATTGTGTGAATCTTAGTTTTTCCTTTTATGTGTATCTGCTCACCACTTCACTCAAAACACAAAACGCTTACTAAGTCTGATGTGGCATCTCGCAAACCAGCGGGTGTGGGCATTAAAACGCGTGTGTGATGTACACAACTTTAGTATAGGGCACATTTTCAAGTCTGTGCTCACAACACAAAACTGCATTAAAAGCTGTTCTTTTGCATAGAGACCCTTATTTGCTGATTGCTATTGAAACATATTGTGTGAATCTTAGTTTTTCCTTTTATGTGTATCTGCTCACCACTTCACTCAAAACACAAAACGCTTACTAAGTCTGATGTGGCATCTCGCAAACCAGCGGGTGTGGGCATTAAAACGCGTGTGTGATGTACACAACTTTAGTATAGGGCACATTTTCAAGTCTGTGCTCACAACACAAAACTGCATTAAAAGCTGTTCTTTTGCATAGAGACCCTTATTTGCTGATTGCTATTGAAACATATTGTGTGAATCTTAGTTTTTCCTTTTATGTGTATCTGCTCACCACTTCACTCAAAACACAAAACGCTTACTAAGTCTGATGTGGCATCTCGCAAACCAGCGGGTGTGGGCATTAAAACGCGTGTGTGATGTACACAACTTTAGTATAGGGCACATTTTCAAGTCTGTGCTCACAACACAAAACTGCATTAAAAGCTGTTCTTTTGCATAGAGACCCTTATTTGCTGATTGCTATTGAAACATATTGTGTGAATCTTAGTTTTTCCTTTTATGTGTATCTGCTCACCACTTCACTCAAAACACAAAACGCTTACTAAGTCTGATGTGGCATCTCGCAAACCAGCGGGTGTGGGCATTAAAACGCGTGTGTGATGTACACAACTTTAGTATAGGGCACATTTTCAAGTCTGTGCTCACAACACAAAACTGCATTAAAAGCTGTTCTTTTGCATAGAGACCCTTATTTGCTGATTGCTATTGAAACATATTGTGTGAATCTTAGTTTTTCCTTTTATGTGTATCTGCTCACCACTTCACTCAAAACACAAAACGCTTACTAAGTCTGATGTGGCATCTCGCAACCAGCGGGTGTGGCATTAAAACGTGTGTGTGATGTACACAACTTTAGTATAGGGCACATTTTCAAGTCTGTGCTCACAACACAAAACTGCATTAAAAGCTGTTCTTTTGCATAGAGACCCTTATTTGCTGATTGCTATTGAAATATTGTGTGAATCTTAGTTTTTCCTTTTATGTGTATCTGCTCACCACTTCACTCAAAACACAAAACGCTTACTAAGTCTGATGTGGCATCTCGCAAACCAGCGGGTGTGGGCATTAAAACGCGTGTGTGATGTACACAACTTTAGTATAGGGCACATTTTCAAGTCTGTGCTCAACAACAAAAACTGCATTAAAAGCTGTTTTTTGCATAGAGACCCTTATTTGCTGATTGCTATTGAAAAATATTGTGTGAATCTTAGTTTTTCCTTTTATGTGTATCTGCTCACCACTTCACTCAAAACACAAAACGCTTACTAAGTCTGATGTGGCATCTCGCAAAACAGCGGGTGTGGGCATTAAAACGCGTGTGTGATGTACACAACTTTAGTATAGGGCACATTTTCAAGTCTGTGCTCACAACACAAAACTGCATTAAAAGCTGTTCTTTTGCATAGAGACCCTTATTTGCTGATTGCTATTGAAACATATTGTGTGAATCTTAGTTTTTCCTTTTATGTGTATCTGCTCACCACTTCACTCAAAACACAAAACGCTTACTAAGTCTGATGTGGCATCTCGCAAACCAGCGGGTGTGGGCATTAAAACGCGTGTGTGATGACACAACTTTAGTATAGGGCACATTTTCAAGTCTGTGCTCACAACACAAAACTGCATTAAAAGCTGTTTTTTGCATAGAGACCCTTATTTGCTGATTGCTATTGAAACATATTGTGTGAATCTTAGTTTTTCCTTTTATGTGTATCTGCTCACCACTTCACTCAAAACACAAAACGCTTATAAGTCTGATGGCATCTCGCAAACTCAGCGGGTGTGGCATTAAAACGCGTGTGTGATGTACACAACTTTAGTATAGGGCACATTTTCAAGTCTGTGCTCACAACACAAAACTGCATTAAAAGCTGTTCTTTTGCATAGAGACCCTTATTTGCTGATTGCTATTGAAACATATTGTGTGAATCTTAGTTTTTCCTTTTATGTGTATCTGCTCACCACTTCACTCAAAACACAAAACGCTTACTAAGTCTGATGTGGCATCTCGCAAACCAGGGTGTGGGCATTAAAACGCGTGTGTGATGTACACAACTTTAGTATAGGGCACATTTTCAAGTCTGTGCTCAACACAAAACTGCATTAAAAGCTGTTCTTTTGCATAGAGACCCTTATTTGCTGATTGCTATTGAAACATATTGTGTGAATCTTAGTTTTTCCTTTTATGTGTATCTGCTCACCACTTCACTCAAAACACAAAACGCTTACTAAGTCTGATGTGGCATCTCGCAAACCAGCGGGTGTGGGCATTAAAACGCGTGTGTGATGTACACAACTTTAGTATAGGGCACATTTTCAAGTCTGTGCTCACAACACAAAACTGCATTAAAAGCTGTTCTTTTGCATAGAGACCCTTATTTGCTGATTGCTATTGAAACATATTGTGTGAATCTTAGTTTTTCCTTTTATGTGTATCTGCTCACCACTTCACTCAAAACACAAAACGCTTACTAAGTCTGATGTGGCATCTCGCAAACCAGCGGGTGTGGGCATTAAAACGCGTGTGTGATGTACACAACTTTAGTATAGGGCACATTTTCAAGTCTGTGCTCACAACACAAAACTGCATTAAAAGCTGTTCTTTTGCATAGAGACCCTTATTTGCTGATTGCTATTGAAACATATTGTGTGAATCTTAGTTTTTCCTTTTATGTGTATCTGCTCACCACTTCACTCAAAACACAAAACGCTTACTAAGTCTGATGTGGCATCTCGCAAACCAGCGGGTGTGGGCATTAAAACGCGTGTGTGATGTACACAACTTTAGTATAGGGCACATTTTCAAGTCTGTGCTCACAACACAAAACTGCATTAAAAGCTGTTCTTTTGCATAGAGACCCTTATTTGCTGATTGCTATTGAAACATATTGTGTGAATCTTAGTTTTTCCTTTTATGTGTATCTGCTCACCACTTCACTCAAAACACAAAACGCTTACTAAGTCTGATGTGGCATCTCGCAAACCAGCGGGTGTGGGCATTAAAACGCGTGTGTGATGTACACAACTTTAGTATAGGGCACATTTTCAAGTCTGTGCTCACAACACAAAACTGCATTAAAAGCTGTTCTTTTGCATAGAGACCCTTATTTGCTGATTGCTATTGAAACATATTGTGTGAATCTTAGTTTTTCCTTTTATGTGTATCTGCTCACCACTTCACTCAAAACACAAAACGCTTACTAAGTCTGATGTGGCATCTCGCAAACCAGCGGGTGTGGGCATTAAAACGCGTGTGTGATGTACACAACTTTAGTATAGGGCACATTTTCAAGTCTGTGCTCACAACACAAAACTGCATTAAAAGCTGTTCTTTTGCATAGAGACCCTTATTTGCTGATTGCTATTGAAACATATTGTGTGAATCTTAGTTTTTCCTTTTATGTGTATCTGCTCACCACTTCACTCAAAACACAAAACGCTTACTAAGTCTGATGTGGCATCTCGCAAACCAGCGGGTGTGGGCATTAAAACGCGTGTGTGATGTACACAACTTTAGTATAGGGCACATTTTCAAGTCTGTGCTCACAACACAAAACTGCATTAAAAGCTGTTCTTTTGCATAGAGACCCTTATTTGCTGATTGCTATTGAAACATATTGTGTGAATCTTAGTTTTTCCTTTTATGTGTATCTGCTCACCACTTCACTCAAAACACAAAACGCTTACTAAGTCTGATGTGGCATCTCGCAAACCAGCGGGTGTGGGCATTAAAACGCGTGTGTGATGTACACAACTTTAGTATAGGGCACATTTTCAAGTCTGTGCTCACAACACAAAACTGCATTAAAAGCTGTTCTTTTGCATAGAGACCCTTATTTGCTGATTGCTATTGAAACATATTGTGTGAATCTTAGTTTTTCCTTTTATGTGTATCTGCTCACCACTTCACTCAAAACACAAAACGCTTACTAAGTCTGATGTGGCATCTCGCAAACCAGCGGGTGTGGGCATTAAAACGCGTGTGTGATGTACACAACTTTAGTATAGGGCACATTTTCAAGTCTGTGCTCACAACACAAAACTGCATTAAAAGCTGTTCTTTTGCATAGAGACCCTTATTTGCTGATTGCTATTGAAACATATTGTGTGAATCTTAGTTTTTCCTTTTATGTGTATCTGCTCACCACTTCACTCAAAACACAAAACGCTTACTAAGTCTGATGTGGCATCTCGCAAACCAGCGGGTGTGGGCATTAAAACGCGTGTGTGATGTACACAACTTTAGTATAGGGCACATTTTCAAGTCTGTGCTCACAACACAAAACTGCATTAAAAGCTGTTCTTTTGCATAGAGACCCTTATTTGCTGATTGCTATTGAAACATATTGTGTGAATCTTAGTTTTTCCTTTTATGTGTATCTGCTCACCACTTCACTCAAAACACAAAACGCTTACTAAGTCTGATGTGGCATCTCGCAAACCAGCGGGTGTGGGCATTAAAACGCGTGTGTGATGTACACAACTTTAGTATAGGGCACATTTTCAAGTCTGTGCTCACAACACAAAACTGCATTAAAAGCTGTTCTTTTGCATAGAGACCCTTATTTGCTGATTGCTATTGAAACATATTGTGTGAATCTTAGTTTTTCCTTTTATGTGTATCTGCTCACCACTTCACTCAAAACACAAAACGCTTACTAAGTCTGATGTGGCATCTCGCAAACCAGCGGGTGTGGGCATTAAAACGCGTGTGTGATGTACACAACTTTAGTATAGGGCACATTTTCAAGTCTGTGCTCACAACACAAAACTGCATTAAAAGCTGTTCTTTTGCATAGAGACCCTTATTTGCTGATTGCTATTGAAACATATTGTGTGAATCTTAGTTTTTCCTTTTATGTGTATCTGCTCACCACTTCACTCAAAACACAAAACGCTTACTAAGTCTGATGTGGCATCTCGCAAACCAGCGGGTGTGGGCATTAAAACGCGTGTGTGATGTACACAACTTTAGTATAGGGCACATTTTCAAGTCTGTGCTCACAACACAAAACTGCATTAAAAGCTGTTCTTTTGCATAGAGACCCTTATTTGCTGATTGCTATTGAAACATATTGTGTGAATCTTAGTTTTTCCTTTTATGTGTATCTGCTCACCACTTCACTCAAAACACAAAACGCTTACTAAGTCTGATGTGGCATCTCGCAAACCAGCGGGTGTGGGCATTAAAACGCGTGTGTGATGTACACAACTTTAGTATAGGGCACATTTTCAAGTCTGTGCTCACAACACAAAACTGCATTAAAAGCTGTTCTTTTGCATAGAGACCCTTATTTGCTGATTGCTATTGAAACATATTGTGTGAATCTTAGTTTTTCCTTTTATGTGTATCTGCTCACCACTTCACTCAAAACACAAAACGCTTACTAAGTCTGATGTGGCATCTCGCAAACCAGCGGGTGTGGGCATTAAAACGCGTGTGTGATGTACACAACTTTAGTATAGGGCACATTTTCAAGTCTGTGCTCACAACACAAAACTGCATTAAAAGCTGTTCTTTTGCATAGAGACCCTTATTTGCTGATTGCTATTGAAACATATTGTGTGAATCTTAGTTTTTCCTTTTATGTGTATCTGCTCACCACTTCACTCAAAACACAAAACGCTTACTAAGTCTGATGTGGCATCTCGCAAACCAGCGGGTGTGGGCATTAAAACGCGTGTGTGATGTACACAACTTTAGTATAGGGCACATTTTCAAGTCTGTGCTCACAACACAAAACTGCATTAAAAGCTGTTCTTTTGCATAGAGACCCTTATTTGCTGATTGCTATTGAAACATATTGTGTGAATCTTAGTTTTTCCTTTTATGTGTATCTGCTCACCACTTCACTCAAAACACAAAACGCTTACTAAGTCTGATGTGGCATCTCGCAAACCAGCGGGTGTGGGCATTAAAACGCGTGTGTGATGTACACAACTTTAGTATAGGGCACATTTTCAAGTCTGTGCTCACAACACAAAACTGCATTAAAAGCTGTTCTTTTGCATAGAGACCCTTATTTGCTGATTGCTATTGAAACATATTGTGTGAATCTTAGTTTTTCCTTTTATGTGTATCTGCTCACCACTTCACTCAAAACACAAAACGCTTACTAAGTCTGATGTGGCATCTCGCAAACCAGCGGGTGTGGGCATTAAAACGCGTGTGTGATGTACACAACTTTAGTATAGGGCACATTTTCAAGTCTGTGCTCACAACACAAAACTGCATTAAAAGCTGTTCTTTTGCATAGAGACCCTTATTTGCTGATTGCTATTGAAACATATTGTGTGAATCTTAGTTTTTCCTTTTATGTGTATCTGCTCACCACTTCACTCAAAACACAAAACGCTTACTAAGTCTGATGTGGCATCTCGCAAACCAGCGGGTGTGGGCATTAAAACGCGTGTGTGATGTACACAACTTTAGTATAGGGCACATTTTCAAGTCTGTGCTCACAACACAAAACTGCATTAAAAGCTGTTCTTTTGCATAGAGACCCTTATTTGCTGATTGCTATTGAAACATATTGTGTGAATCTTAGTTTTTCCTTTTATGTGTATCTGCTCACCACTTCACTCAAAACACAAAACGCTTACTAAGTCTGATGTGGCATCTCGCAAACCAGCGGGTGTGGGCATTAAAACGCGTGTGTGATGTACACAACTTTAGTATAGGGCACATTTTCAAGTCTGTGCTCACAACACAAAACTGCATTAAAAGCTGTTCTTTTGCATAGAGACCCTTATTTGCTGATTGCTATTGAAACATATTGTGTGAATCTTAGTTTTTCCTTTTATGTGTATCTGCTCACCACTTCACTCAAAACACAAAACGCTTACTAAGTCTGATGTGGCATCTCGCAAACCAGCGGGTGTGGGCATTAAAACGCGTGTGTGATGTACACAACTTTAGTATAGGGCACATTTTCAAGTCTGTGCTCACAACACAAAACTGCATTAAAAGCTGTTCTTTTGCATAGAGACCCTTATTTGCTGATTGCTATTGAAACATATTGTGTGAATCTTAGTTTTTCCTTTTATGTGTATCTGCTCACCACTTCACTCAAAACACAAAACGCTTACTAAGTCTGATGTGGCATCTCGCAAACCAGCGGGTGTGGGCATTAAAACGCGTGTGTGATGTACACAACTTTAGTATAGGGCACATTTTCAAGTCTGTGCTCACAACACAAAACTGCATTAAAAGCTGTTCTTTTGCATAGAGACCCTTATTTGCTGATTGCTATTGAAACATATTGTGTGAATCTTAGTTTTTCCTTTTATGTGTATCTGCTCACCACTTCACTCAAAACACAAAACGCTTACTAAGTCTGATGTGGCATCTCGCAAACCAGCGGGTGTGGGCATTAAAACGCGTGTGTGATGTACACAACTTTAGTATAGGGCACATTTTCAAGTCTGTGCTCACAACACAAAACTGCATTAAAAGCTGTTCTTTTGCATAGAGACCCTTATTTGCTGATTGCTATTGAAACATATTGTGTGAATCTTAGTTTTTCCTTTTATGTGTATCTGCTCACCACTTCACTCAAAACACAAAACGCTTACTAAGTCTGATGTGGCATCTCGCAAACCAGCGGGTGTGGGCATTAAAACGCGTGTGTGATGTACACAACTTTAGTATAGGGCACATTTTCAAGTCTGTGCTCACAACACAAAACTGCATTAAAAGCTGTTCTTTTGCATAGAGACCCTTATTTGCTGATTGCTATTGAAACATATTGTGTGAATCTTAGTTTTTCCTTTTATGTGTATCTGCTCACCACTTCACTCAAAACACAAAACGCTTACTAAGTCTGATGTGGCATCTCGCAAACCAGCGGGTGTGGGCATTAAAACGCGTGTGTGATGTACACAACTTTAGTATAGGGCACATTTTCAAGTCTGTGCTCACAACACAAAACTGCATTAAAAGCTGTTCTTTTGCATAGAGACCCTTATTTGCTGATTGCTATTGAAACATATTGTGTGAATCTTAGTTTTTCCTTTTATGTGTATCTGCTCACCACTTCACTCAAAACACAAAACGCTTACTAAGTCTGATGTGGCATCTCGCAAACCAGCGGGTGTGGGCATTAAAACGCGTGTGTGATGTACACAACTTTAGTATAGGGCACATTTTCAAGTCTGTGCTCACAACACAAAACTGCATTAAAAGCTGTTCTTTTGCATAGAGACCCTTATTTGCTGATTGCTATTGAAACATATTGTGTGAATCTTAGTTTTTCCTTTTATGTGTATCTGCTCACCACTTCACTCAAAACACAAAACGCTTACTAAGTCTGATGTGGCATCTCGCAAACCAGCGGGTGTGGGCATTAAAACGCGTGTGTGATGTACACAACTTTAGTATAGGGCACATTTTCAAGTCTGTGCTCACAACACAAAACTGCATTAAAAGCTGTTCTTTTGCATAGAGACCCTTATTTGCTGATTGCTATTGAAACATATTGTGTGAATCTTAGTTTTTCCTTTTATGTGTATCTGCTCACCACTTCACTCAAAACACAAAACGCTTACTAAGTCTGATGTGGCATCTCGCAAACCAGCGGGTGTGGGCATTAAAACGCGTGTGTGATGTACACAACTTTAGTATAGGGCACATTTTCAAGTCTGTGCTCACAACACAAAACTGCATTAAAAGCTGTTCTTTTGCATAGAGACCCTTATTTGCTGATTGCTATTGAAACATATTGTGTGAATCTTAGTTTTTCCTTTTATGTGTATCTGCTCACCACTTCACTCAAAACACAAAACGCTTACTAAGTCTGATGTGGCATCTCGCAAACCAGCGGGTGTGGGCATTAAAACGCGTGTGTGATGTACACAACTTTAGTATAGGGCACATTTTCAAGTCTGTGCTCACAACACAAAACTGCATTAAAAGCTGTTCTTTTGCATAGAGACCCTTATTTGCTGATTGCTATTGAAACATATTGTGTGAATCTTAGTTTTTCCTTTTATGTGTATCTGCTCACCACTTCACTCAAAACACAAAACGCTTACTAAGTCTGATGTGGCATCTCGCAAACCAGCGGGTGTGGGCATTAAAACGCGTGTGTGATGTACACAACTTTAGTATAGGGCACATTTTCAAGTCTGTGCTCACACACAAAACTGCATTAAAAGCTGTTCTTTTGCATAGAGACCCTTATTTGCTGATTGCTATTGAAACATATTGTGTGAATCTTAGTTTTTCCTTTTATGTGTATCTGCTCACCACTTCACTCAAAACACAAAACGCTTACTAAGTCTGATGTGGCATCTCGCAAACCAGCGGGTGTGGGCATTAAAACGCGTGTGTGATGTACACAACTTTAGTATAGGGCACATTTTCAAGTCTGTGCTCACAACACAAAACTGCATTAAAAGCTGTTCTTTTGCATAGAGACCCTTATTTGCTGATTGCTATTGAAACATATTGTGTGAATCTTAGTTTTTCCTTTTATGTGTATCTGCTCACCACTTCACTCAAAACACAAAACGCTTACTAAGTCTGATGTGGCATCTCGCAAACCAGCGGGTGTGGGCATTAAAACGCGTGTGTGATGTACACAACTTTAGTATAGGGCACATTTTCAAGTCTGTGCTCACAACACAAAACTGCATTAAAAGCTGTTCTTTTGCATAGAGACCCTTATTTGCTGATTGCTATTGAAACATATTGTGTGAATCTTAGTTTTTCCTTTTATGTGTATCTGCTCACCACTTCACTCAAAACACAAAACGCTTACTAAGTCTGATGTGGCATCTCGCAAACCAGCGGGTGTGGGCATTAAAACGCGTGTGTGATGTACACAACTTTAGTATAGGGCACATTTTCAAGTCTGTGCTCACAACACAAAACTGCATTAAAAGCTGTTCTTTTGCATAGAGACCCTTATTTGCTGATTGCTATTGAAACATATTGTGTGAATCTTAGTTTTTCCTTTTATGTGTATCTGCTCACCACTTCACTCAAAACACAAAACGCTTACTAAGTCTGATGTGGCATCTCGCAAACCAGCGGGTGTGGGCATTAAAACGCGTGTGTGATGTACACAACTTTAGTATAGGGCACATTTTCAAGTCTGTGCTCACAACACAAAACTGCATTAAAAGCTGTTCTTTTGCATAGAGACCCTTATTTGCTGATTGCTATTGAAACATATTGTGTGAATCTTAGTTTTTCCTTTTATGTGTATCTGCTCACCACTTCACTCAAAACACAAAACGCTTACTAAGTCTGATGTGGCATCTCGCAAACCAGCGGGTGTGGGCATTAAAACGCGTGTGTGATGTACACAACTTTAGTATAGGGCACATTTTCAAGTCTGTGCTCACAACACAAAACTGCATTAAAAGCTGTTCTTTTGCATAGAGACCCTTATTTGCTGATTGCTATTGAAACATATTGTGTGAATCTTAGTTTTTCCTTTTATGTGTATCTGCTCACCACTTCACTCAAAACACAAAACGCTTACTAAGTCTGATGTGGCATCTCGCAAACCAGCGGGTGTGGGCATTAAAACGCGTGTGTGATGTACACAACTTTAGTATAGGGCACATTTTCAAGTCTGTGCTCACAACACAAAACTGCATTAAAAGCTGTTCTTTTGCATAGAGACCCTTATTTGCTGATTGCTATTGAAACATATTGTGTGAATCTTAGTTTTTCCTTTTATGTGTATCTGCTCACCACTTCACTCAAAACACAAAACGCTTACTAAGTCTGATGTGGCATCTCGCAAACCAGCGGGTGTGGGCATTAAAACGCGTGTGTGATGTACACAACTTTAGTATAGGGCACATTTTCAAGTCTGTGCTCACAACACAAAACTGCATTAAAAGCTGTTCTTTTGCATAGAGACCCTTATTTGCTGATTGCTATTGAAACATATTGTGTGAATCTTAGTTTTTCCTTTTATGTGTATCTGCTCACCACTTCACTCAAAACACAAAACGCTTACTAAGTCTGATGTGGCATCTCGCAAACCAGCGGGTGTGGGCATTAAAACGCGTGTGTGATGTACACAACTTTAGTATAGGGCACATTTTCAAGTCTGTGCTCACAACACAAAACTGCATTAAAAGCTGTTCTTTTGCATAGAGACCCTTATTTGCTGATTGCTATTGAAACATATTGTGTGAATCTTAGTTTTTCCTTTTATGTGTATCTGCTCACCACTTCACTCAAAACACAAAACGCTTACTAAGTCTGATGTGGCATCTCGCAAACCAGCGGGTGTGGGCATTAAAACGCGTGTGTGATGTACACAACTTTAGTATAGGGCACATTTTCAAGTCTGTGCTCACAACACAAAACTGCATTAAAAGCTGTTCTTTTGCATAGAGACCCTTATTTGCTGATTGCTATTGAAACATATTGTGTGAATCTTAGTTTTTCCTTTTATGTGTATCTGCTCACCACTTCACTCAAAACACAAAACGCTTACTAAGTCTGATGTGGCATCTCGCAAACCAGCGGGTGTGGGCATTAAAACGCGTGTGTGATGTACACAACTTTAGTATAGGGCACATTTTCAAGTCTGTGCTCACAACACAAAACTGCATTAAAAGCTGTTCTTTTGCATAGAGACCCTTATTTGCTGATTGCTATTGAAACATATTGTGTGAATCTTAGTTTTTCCTTTTATGTGTATCTGCTCACCACTTCACTCAAAACACAAAACGCTTACTAAGTCTGATGTGGCATCTCGCAAACCAGCGGGTGTGGGCATTAAAACGCGTGTGTGATGTACACAACTTTAGTATAGGGCACATTTTCAAGTCTGTGCTCACAACACAAAACTGCATTAAAAGCTGTTCTTTTGCATAGAGACCCTTATTTGCTGATTGCTATTGAAACATATTGTGTGAATCTTAGTTTTTCCTTTTATGTGTATCTGCTCACCACTTCACTCAAAACACAAAACGCTTACTAAGTCTGATGTGGCATCTCGCAAACCAGCGGGTGTGGGCATTAAAACGCGTGTGTGATGTACACAACTTTAGTATAGGGCACATTTTCAAGTCTGTGCTCACAACACAAAACTGCATTAAAAGCTGTTCTTTTGCATAGAGACCCTTATTTGCTGATTGCTATTGAAACATATTGTGTGAATCTTAGTTTTTCCTTTTATGTGTATCTGCTCACCACTTCACTCAAAACACAAAACGCTTACTAAGTCTGATGTGGCATCTCGCAAACCAGCGGGTGTGGGCATTAAAACGCGTGTGTGATGTACACAACTTTAGTATAGGGCACATTTTCAAGTCTGTGCTCACAACACAAAACTGCATTAAAAGCTGTTCTTTTGCATAGAGACCCTTATTTGCTGATTGCTATTGAAACATATTGTGTGAATCTTAGTTTTTCCTTTTATGTGTATCTGCTCACCACTTCACTCAAAACACAAAACGCTTACTAAGTCTGATGTGGCATCTCGCAAACCAGCGGGTGTGGGCATTAAAACGCGTGTGTGATGTACACAACTTTAGTATAGGGCACATTTTCAAGTCTGTGCTCACAACACAAAACTGCATTAAAAGCTGTTCTTTTGCATAGAGACCCTTATTTGCTGATTGCTATTGAAACATATTGTGTGAATCTTAGTTTTTCCTTTTATGTGTATCTGCTCACCACTTCACTCAAAACACAAAACGCTTACTAAGTCTGATGTGGCATCTCGCAAACCAGCGGGTGTGGGCATTAAAACGCGTGTGTGATGTACACAACTTTAGTATAGGGCACATTTTCAAGTCTGTGCTCACAACACAAAACTGCATTAAAAGCTGTTCTTTTGCATAGAGACCCTTATTTGCTGATTGCTATTGAAACATATTGTGTGAATCTTAGTTTTTCCTTTTATGTGTATCTGCTCACCACTTCACTCAAAACACAAAACGCTTACTAAGTCTGATGTGGCATCTCGCAAACCAGCGGGTGTGGGCATTAAAACGCGTGTGTGATGTACACAACTTTAGTATAGGGCACATTTTCAAGTCTGTGCTCACAACACAAAACTGCATTAAAAGCTGTTCTTTTGCATAGAGACCCTTATTTGCTGATTGCTATTGAAACATATTGTGTGAATCTTAGTTTTTCCTTTTATGTGTATCTGCTCACCACTTCACTCAAAACACAAAACGCTTACTAAGTCTGATGTGGCATCTCGCAAACCAGCGGGTGTGGGCATTAAAACGCGTGTGTGATGTACACAACTTTAGTATAGGGCACATTTTCAAGTCTGTGCTCACAACACAAAACTGCATTAAAAGCTGTTCTTTTGCATAGAGACCCTTATTTGCTGATTGCTATTGAAACATATTGTGTGAATCTTAGTTTTTCCTTTTATGTGTATCTGCTCACCACTTCACTCAAAACACAAAACGCTTACTAAGTCTGATGTGGCATCTCGCAAACCAGCGGGTGTGGGCATTAAAACGCGTGTGTGATGTACACAACTTTAGTATAGGGCACATTTTCAAGTCTGTGCTCACAACACAAAACTGCATTAAAAGCTGTTCTTTTGCATAGAGACCCTTATTTGCTGATTGCTATTGAAACATATTGTGTGAATCTTAGTTTTTCCTTTTATGTGTATCTGCTCACCACTTCACTCAAAACACAAAACGCTTACTAAGTCTGATGTGGCATCTCGCAAACCAGCGGGTGTGGGCATTAAAACGCGTGTGTGATGTACACAACTTTAGTATAGGGCACATTTTCAAGTCTGTGCTCACAACACAAAACTGCATTAAAAGCTGTTCTTTTGCATAGAGACCCTTATTTGCTGATTGCTATTGAAACATATTGTGTGAATCTTAGTTTTTCCTTTTATGTGTATCTGCTCACCACTTCACTCAAAACACAAAACGCTTACTAAGTCTGATGTGGCATCTCGCAAACCAGCGGGTGTGGGCATTAAAACGCGTGTGTGATGTACACAACTTTAGTATAGGGCACATTTTCAAGTCTGTGCTCACAACACAAAACTGCATTAAAAGCTGTTCTTTTGCATAGAGACCCTTATTTGCTGATTGCTATTGAAACATATTGTGTGAATCTTAGTTTTTCCTTTTATGTGTATCTGCTCACCACTTCACTCAAAACACAAAACGCTTACTAAGTCTGATGTGGCATCTCGCAAACCAGCGGGTGTGGGCATTAAAACGCGTGTGTGATGTACACAACTTTAGTATAGGGCACATTTTCAAGTCTGTGCTCACAACACAAAACTGCATTAAAAGCTGTTCTTTTGCATAGAGACCCTTATTTGCTGATTGCTATTGAAACATATTGTGTGAATCTTAGTTTTTCCTTTTATGTGTATCTGCTCACCACTTCACTCAAAACACAAAACGCTTACTAAGTCTGATGTGGCATCTCGCAAACCAGCGGGTGTGGGCATTAAAACGCGTGTGTGATGTACACAACTTTAGTATAGGGCACATTTTCAAGTCTGTGCTCACAACACAAAACTGCATTAAAAGCTGTTCTTTTGCATAGAGACCCTTATTTGCTGATTGCTATTGAAACATATTGTGTGAATCTTAGTTTTTCCTTTTATGTGTATCTGCTCACCACTTCACTCAAAACACAAAACGCTTACTAAGTCTGATGTGGCATCTCGCAAACCAGCGGGTGTGGGCATTAAAACGCGTGTGTGATGTACACAACTTTAGTATAGGGCACATTTTCAAGTCTGTGCTCACAACACAAAACTGCATTAAAAGCTGTTCTTTTGCATAGAGACCCTTATTTGCTGATTGCTATTGAAACATATTGTGTGAATCTTAGTTTTTCCTTTTATGTGTATCTGCTCACCACTTCACTCAAAACACAAAACGCTTACTAAGTCTGATGTGGCATCTCGCAAACCAGCGGGTGTGGGCATTAAAACGCGTGTGTGATGTACACAACTTTAGTATAGGGCACATTTTCAAGTCTGTGCTCACAACACAAAACTGCATTAAAAGCTGTTCTTTTGCATAGAGACCCTTATTTGCTGATTGCTATTGAAACATATTGTGTGAATCTTAGTTTTTCCTTTTATGTGTATCTGCTCACCACTTCACTCAAAACACAAAACGCTTACTAAGTCTGATGTGGCATCTCGCAAACCAGCGGGTGTGGGCATTAAAACGCGTGTGTGATGTACACAACTTTAGTATAGGGCACATTTTCAAGTCTGTGCTCACAACACAAAACTGCATTAAAAGCTGTTCTTTTGCATAGAGACCCTTATTTGCTGATTGCTATTGAAACATATTGTGTGAATCTTAGTTTTTCCTTTTATGTGTATCTGCTCACCACTTCACTCAAAACACAAAACGCTTACTAAGTCTGATGTGGCATCTCGCAAACCAGCGGGTGTGGGCATTAAAACGCGTGTGTGATGTACACAACTTTAGTATAGGGCACATTTTCAAGTCTGTGCTCACAACACAAAACTGCATTAAAAGCTGTTCTTTTGCATAGAGACCCTTATTTGCTGATTGCTATTGAAACATATTGTGTGAATCTTAGTTTTTCCTTTTATGTGTATCTGCTCACCACTTCACTCAAAACACAAAACGCTTACTAAGTCTGATGTGGCATCTCGCAAACCAGCGGGTGTGGGCATTAAAACGCGTGTGTGATGTACACAACTTTAGTATAGGGCACATTTTCAAGTCTGTGCTCACAACACAAAACTGCATTAAAAGCTGTTCTTTTGCATAGAGACCCTTATTTGCTGATTGCTATTGAAACATATTGTGTGAATCTTAGTTTTTCCTTTTATGTGTATCTGCTCACCACTTCACTCAAAACACAAAACGCTTACTAAGTCTGATGTGGCATCTCGCAAACCAGCGGGTGTGGGCATTAAAACGCGTGTGTGATGTACACAACTTTAGTATAGGGCACATTTTCAAGTCTGTGCTCACAACACAAAACTGCATTAAAAGCTGTTCTTTTGCATAGAGACCCTTATTTGCTGATTGCTATTGAAACATATTGTGTGAATCTTAGTTTTTCCTTTTATGTGTATCTGCTCACCACTTCACTCAAAACACAAAACGCTTACTAAGTCTGATGTGGCATCTCGCAAACCAGCGGGTGTGGGCATTAAAACGCGTGTGTGATGTACACAACTTTAGTATAGGGCACATTTTCAAGTCTGTGCTCACAACACAAAACTGCATTAAAAGCTGTTCTTTTGCATAGAGACCCTTATTTGCTGATTGCTATTGAAACATATTGTGTGAATCTTAGTTTTTCCTTTTATGTGTATCTGCTCACCACTTCACTCAAAACACAAAACGCTTACTAAGTCTGATGTGGCATCTCGCAAACCAGCGGGTGTGGGCATTAAAACGCGTGTGTGATGTACACAACTTTAGTATAGGGCACATTTTCAAGTCTGTGCTCACAACACAAAACTGCATTAAAAGCTGTTCTTTTGCATAGAGACCCTTATTTGCTGATTGCTATTGAAACATATTGTGTGAATCTTAGTTTTTCCTTTTATGTGTATCTGCTCACCACTTCACTCAAAACACAAAACGCTTACTAAGTCTGATGTGGCATCTCGCAAACCAGCGGGTGTGGGCATTAAAACGCGTGTGTGATGTACACAACTTTAGTATAGGGCACATTTTCAAGTCTGTGCTCACAACACAAAACTGCATTAAAAGCTGTTCTTTTGCATAGAGACCCTTATTTGCTGATTGCTATTGAAACATATTGTGTGAATCTTAGTTTTTCCTTTTATGTGTATCTGCTCACCACTTCACTCAAAACACAAAACGCTTACTAAGTCTGATGTGGCATCTCGCAAACCAGCGGGTGTGGGCATTAAAACGCGTGTGTGATGTACACAACTTTAGTATAGGGCACATTTTCAAGTCTGTGCTCACAACACAAAACTGCATTAAAAGCTGTTCTTTTGCATAGAGACCCTTATTTGCTGATTGCTATTGAAACATATTGTGTGAATCTTAGTTTTTCCTTTTATGTGTATCTGCTCACCACTTCACTCAAAACACAAAACGCTTACTAAGTCTGATGTGGCATCTCGCAAACCAGCGGGTGTGGGCATTAAAACGCGTGTGT
>JAQKPU010000112.1:0-33078 GCA_030347295.1 Setipinna tenuifilis
GCGTGCATTTAAACGCGTGTGTGATGTACAGAACATTAGTATAGGGCATATTTTCAACTCTGTGCTAAAACCCAAAACTGCATTGAAAGCTGTTATTTTGCATAGAGACCCGTATTTGGTTATTGCTATTGAAACATATTGTGTGAATCACAGTTTTTTCTTTATGTGTATCTGTCACCAGTTTACTCAAAACACAAAACGCTACTCAGGCTTCAATGCCATTTCGCAAATCAACTGGTGCGTGCATTTAAACGCGTGTGTGAGTACAGAACATTAGTATAGGCATATTTTCAACTCTGCTCAAAACCCAAAACTGCATTGAAAGCTGTTATTTTGCATAGAGACCCGTATTTGGTTATTGCTATTGAAACATATTGTGTGAATCACAGTTTTTTCTTTATGTGTATCTGGTCACCAGTTTACTCAAAACACAAAACGCTACCTCAGGCTTCAATGCCATTTCGCAAATCAACTGGTGCGTGCATTTAAACGCGTGTGTGAGTTACAGAACATTAGTATAGGCATATTTTCAACTCTCTGCTCAAAACCCAAAACTGCATTGAAAGCTGTTATTTTGCATAGAGACCCGTATTTGGTTATTGCTATTGTAGAAACATATTGTGTGAATCACAGTTTTTTCTTTTATGTGTATCTGGTCACCAGTTACTCAAAACACAAAACGCTACTCAGGCTTCAATGCCATTTCGCAAATCAACTGGTGCGTGCATTTAAACGCGTGTGTGAGTTACAGAACATTAGTATAGCGCATATTTTCAACTCTCTGCTCAAAACCCAAAACTGCATTGAAAGCTGTTATTTTGCATAGAGACCCGTATTTGGTTATTGCTATTGAAACATATTGTGTGAATCACAGTTTTTTCTTTTATGTGTATCTGGTCACCAGTTACTCAAAACACAAAACGCTAACTCAGGCTTCAATGCCATTTCGCAAATCACTGGTGCGTGCATTTAAACGCGTGTGTGAGTACAGAACATTAGTATAGGCATATTTTCAACTCTGTGCTCAAAACCCAAAACTGCATTGAAAGCTGTTATTTTGCATAGAGACCCGTATTTGGTTATTGCTATTGAAACATATTGTGTGAATCACAGTTTTTTCTTTATGTGTATCTGGTCACCAGTTCACTCAAAACACAAAACGCTAACTCAGGCTTCAATGCCATTTCGCAAATCTGGTGCGTGCATTTAAACGCGTGTGTGATGTACAGAACATTAGTATAGGCATATTTTCAACTCTGTGCTCAAAACCCAAAACTGCATTGAAAGCTGTTATTTTGCATAGAGACCCGTATTTGGTTATTGCTATTGAAACATATTGTGTGAATCACAGTTTTTTCTTGTATGTGTATCTGGTCACCAGTTACTCAAAACACAAAACGCTAACTCAGGCTTCAATGCCATTTCGCAAATCAACTGGTGCGTGCATTTAAACGCGTGTGTGAGTTACAGAACATTAGTATAGGCATATTTTCAACTCTCTGCTCAAAACCCAAAACTGCATTGAAAGCTGTTATTTTGCATAGAGACCCGTATTTGGTTATTGCTATTGAAACATATTGTGTGAATCACAGTTTTTCTTTTATGTGTATCTGTCACCAGTTACTCAAAACACAAAACGCTACTCAGGCTTCAATGCCATTTCGCAAATCAACTGGTGCGTGCATTTAAACGCGTGTGTGAGTTACAGAACATTAGTATAGGCATATTTTCAACTCTGTGCTCAAAACCCAAAACTGCATTGAAAGCTGTTATTTTGCATAGAGACCCGTATTTGGTTATTGCTATTGAAACATATTGTGTGAATCACAGTTTTTTCTTTATGTGTATCTGGTCACCAGTTACTCAAAACACAAAACGCTACTCAGGCTTCAATGCCATTTCGCAAATCTGGTGCGTGCATTTAAACGCGTGTGTGAGTACAGAACATTAGTATAGGCATATTTTCAACTCTGTGCTCAAAACCCAAAACTGCATTGAAAGCTGTTATTTTGCATAGAGACCCGTATTTGGTTATTGCTATTGAAACATATTGTGTGAATCACAGTTTTTTCTTGTATGTGTATCTGGTCACCAGTTCACTCAAAACACAAAACGCTAACTCAGGCTTCAATGCCATTTCGCAAATCACTGGTGCGTGCATTTAAACGCGTGTGTGATGTACAGAACATTAGTATAGGCATATTTTCAACTCTGTGCTCAAAACCCAAAACTGCATTGAAAGCTGTTATTTTGCATAGAGACCCGTATTTGGTTATTGCTATTGAAACATATTGTGTGAATCACAGTTTTTTCTTTATGTGTATCTGGTCACCAGTTTACTCAAAACACAAAACGCTACTCAGGCTTCAATGCCATTTCGCAAATCAACTGGTGCGTGCATTTAAACGCGTGTGTGAGTTACAGAACATTAGTATAGCGCATATTTTCAACTCTCTGCTCAAAACCCAAAACTGCATTGAAAGCTGTTATTTTGCATAGAGACCCGTATTTGGTTATTGCTATTGAAACATATTGTGTGAATCACAGTTTTTCTTTATGTGTATCTGGTCACCAGTTTACTCAAAACACAAAACGCTACTCAGGCTTCAATGCCATTTCGCAAATCAACTGGTGCGTGCATTTAAACGCGTGTGTGAGTACAGAACATTAGTATAGCGCATATTTTCAACTCTGTGCTCAAAACCCAAAACTGCATTGAAAGCTGTTTTTTGCATAGAGACCCGTATTTGGTTATTGCTATTGAAACATATTGTGTGAATCACAGTTTTTTCTTTTATGTGTATCTGGTCACCAGTTACTCAAAACACAAAACGCTACTCAGGCTTCAATGCCATTTCGCAAATCACTGGTGCGTGCATTTAAACGCGTGTGTGAGTACAGAACATTAGTATAGGCATATTTTCAACTCTGCTCAAAACCCAAAACTGCATTGAAAGCTGTTATTTTGCATAGAGACCCGTATTTGGTTATTGCTATTGAAACATATTGTGTGAATCACATTTTTTCTTGTATGTGTATCTGGTCACCAGTTCACTCAAAACACAAAACGCTAACTCAGGCTTCAATGCCATTTCGCAAATCACTGGTGCGTGCATTTAAACGCGTGTGTGATGTACAGAACATTAGTATAGGGCATATTTTCAACTCTGTCAAAACCCAAAACTGCATTGAAAGCTGTTATTTTGCATAGAGACCCGTATTTGGTTATTGCTATTGAAACATATTGTGTGAATCACAGTTTTTCTTTATGTGTATCTGGTCACCAGTTTACTCAAAACACAAAACGCTACCTCAGGCTTCAATGCCATTTCGCAAATCAACTGGTGCGTGCATTTAAACGCGTGTGTGAGTTACAGAACATTAGTATAGGCATATTTTCAACTCTGTGCTCAAAACCCAAAACTGCATTGAAAGCTGTTATTTTGCATAGAGACCCGTATTTGGTTATTGCTATTGAAACATATTGTGTGAATCACAGTTTTTTCTTTTATGTGTATCTGGTCACCAGTTACTCAAAACACAAAACGCTAACTCAGGCTTCAATGCCATTTCGCAAATCAACTGGTGCGTGCATTTAAACGCGTGTGTGATTACAGAACATTAGTATAGGCATATTTTCAACTCTGTGCTCAAAACCCAAAACTGCATTGAAAGCTGTTATTTTGCATAGAGACCCGTATTTGGTTATTGCTATTGAAACATATTGTGTGAATCACAGTTTTTTCTTTTATGTGTATCTGTCACCAGTTTACTCAAAACACAAAACGCTACTCAGGCTTCAATGCCATTTCGCAAATCAACTGGTGCGTGCATTTAAACGCGTGTGTGAGTTACAGAACATTAGTATAGCGCATATTTTCAACTCTCTGCTCAAAACCCAAAACTGCATTGAAAGCTGTTATTTTGCATAGAGACCCGTATTTGGTTATTGCTATTGAAACATATTGTGTGAATCACAGTTTTTTCTTTTATGTGTATCTGGTCACCAGTTACTCAAAACACAAAACGCTAACTCAGGCTTCAATGCCATTTCGCAAATCACTGTGCGTGCATTTAAACGCGTGTGTGATGTACAGAACATTAGTATAGGCATATTTTCAACTCTGTGCTCAAAACCCAAAACTGCATTGAAAGCTGTTATTTTGCATAGAGACCCGTATTTGGTTATTGCTATTGAAACATATTGTGTGAATCACAGTTTTTTCTTTATGTGTATCTGGTCACCAGTTCACTCAAAACACAAAACGCTAACTCAGGCTTCAATGCCATTTCGCAAATCACTGGTGCGTGCATTTAAACGCGTGTGTGATGTACAGAACATTAGTATAGGCATATTTTCAACTCTGTGCTCAAAACCCAAAACTGCATTGAAAGCTGTTATTTTGCATAGAGACCCGTATTTGGTTATTGCTATTGAAACATATTGTGTGAATCACAGTTTTTTCTTTATGTGTATCTGGTCACCAGTTTACTCAAAACACAAAACGCTAACTCAGGCTTCAATGCCATTTCGCAAATCAACTGGTGCGTGCATTTAAACGCGTGTGTGAGTTACAGAACATTAGTATAGGCATATTTTCAACTCTGTGCTCAAAACCCAAAACTGCATTGAAAGCTGTTATTTTGCATAGAGACCCGTATTTGGTTATTGCTATTGAAACATATTGTGTGAATCACAGTTTTTTCTTTTATGTGTATCTGGTCACCAGTTTACTCAAAACACAAAACGCTACTCAGGCTTCAATGCCATTTCGCAAATCAACTGGTGCGTGCATTTAAACGCGTGTGTGAGTTACAGAACATTAGTATAGCATATTTTCAACTCTCTGCTCAAAACCCAAAACTGCATTGAAAGCTGTTATTTTGCATAGAGACCCGTATTTGGTTATTGCTATTGAAACATATTGTGTGAATCACAGTTTTTCTTTTATGTGTATCTGGTCACCAGTTACTCAAAACACAAAACGCTAACTCAGGCTTCAATGCCATTTCGCAAATCCTGGTGCGTGCATTTAAACGCGTGTGTGATGTACAGAACATTAGTATAGGCATATTTTCAACTCTGTGCTCAAAACCCAAAACTGCATTGAAAGCTGTTATTTTGCATAGAGACCCGTATTTGGTTATTGCTATTGAAACATATTGTGTGAATCACAGTTTTTTCTTTATGTGTATCTGGTCACCAGTTCACTCAAAACACAAAACGCTAACTCAGGCTTCAATGCCATTTCGCAAATCTGGTGCGTGCATTTAAACGCGTGTGTGAGTACAGAACATTAGTATAGGCCATATTTTCAACTCTGTGCTCAAAACCCAAAACTGCATTGAAAGCTGTTATTTTGCATAGAGACCCGTATTTGGTTATTGCTATTGAAACATATTGTGTGAATCACAGTTTTTTCTTTTATGTGTATCTGGTCACCAGTTACTCAAAACACAAAACGCTACTCAGGCTTCAATGCCATTTCGCAAATCAGGTGCGTGCATTTAAACGCGTGTGTGAGTTACAGAACATTAGTATAGGCATATTTTCAACTCTGTGCTCAAAACCCAAAACTGCATTGAAAGCTGTTATTTTGCATAGAGACCCGTATTTGGTTATTGCTATTGAAACATATTGTGTGAATCACAGTTTTTTCTTTATGTGTATCTGGTCACCAGTTTACTCAAAACACAAAACGCTACTCAGGCTTCAATGCCATTTCGCAAATCAACTGGTGCGTGCATTTAAACGCGTGTGTGAGTTACAGAACATTAGTATAGCGCATATTTTCAACTCTCTGCTCAAAACCCAAAACTGCATTGAAAGCTGTTATTTTGCATAGAGACCCGTATTTGGTTATTGCTATTGAAACATATTGTGTGAATCACAGTTTTTCTTTTATGTGTATCTGGTCACCAGTTACTCAAAACACAAAACGCTACTCAGGCTTCAATGCCATTTCGCAAATCAACTGGTGCGTGCATTTAAACGCGTGTGTGAGTTACAGAACATTAGTATAGGCATATTTTCAACTCTCTGCTCAAAACCCAAAACTGCATTGAAAGCTGTTATTTTGCATAGAGACCCGTATTTGGTTATTGCTATTGAAACATATTGTGTGAATCACAGTTTTTTCTTTTATGTGTATCTGGTCACCAGTTTACTCAAAACACAAAACGCTAACTCAGGCTTCAATGCCATTTCGCAAATCAACTGGTGCGTGCATTTAAACGCGTGTGTGAGTACAGAACATTAGTATAGGCATATTTTCAACTCTGCTGCTAAAACCCAAAACTGCATTGAAAGCTGTTATTTTGCATAGAGACCCGTATTTGGTTATTGCTATTGAAACATATTGTGTGAATCACATTTTTTCTTGTATGTGTATCTGGTCACCAGTTCACTCAAAACACAAAACGCTAACTCAGGCTTCAATGCCATTTCGCAAATCACTGGTGCGTGCATTTAAACGCGTGTGTGATGTACAGAACATTAGTATAGGGCATATTTTCAACTCTGCTCAAAACCCAAAACTGCATTGAAAGCTGTTATTTTGCATAGAGACCCGTATTTGGTTATTGCTATTGAAACATATTGTGTGAATCACAGTTTTTTTTTATGTGTATCTGGTCACCAGTTTACTCAAAACACAAAACGCTACTCAGGCTTCAATGCCATTTCGCAAATCAACTGGTGCGTGCATTTAAACGCGTGTGTGAGTTACAGAACATTAGTATAGCGCATATTTTCAACTCTCTGCTCAAAACCCAAAACTGCATTGAAAGCTGTTATTTTGCATAGAGACCCGTATTTGGTTATTGCTATTGAAACATATTGTGTGAATCACAGTTTTTTCTTTATGTGTATCTGGTCACCAGTTTACTCAAAACACAAAACGCTACTCAGGCTTCAATGCCATTTCGCAAATCAACTGGTGCGTGCATTTAAACGCGTGTGTGAGTACAGAACATTAGTATAGGCATATTTTCAACTCTGTGCTCAAAACCCAAAACTGCATTGAAAGCTGTTATTTTGCATAGAGACCCGTATTTGGTTATTGCTATTGAAACATATTGTGTGAATCACAGTTTTTTCTTTATGTGTATCTGGTCACCAGTTACTCAAAACACAAAACGCTACTCAGGCTTCAATGCCATTTCGCAAATCAACTGGTGCGTGCATTTAAACGCGTGTGTGAGTTACAGAACATTAGTATAGGCATATTTTCAACTCTTGCTCAAAACCCAAAACTGCATTGAAAGCTGTTATTTTGCATAGAGACCCGTATTTGGTTATTGCTATTGAAACATATTGTGTGAATCACAGTTTTTTCTTTATGTGTATCTGGTCACCAGTTACTCAAAACACAAAACGCTAACTCAGGCTTCAATGCCATTTCGCAAATCAACTGGTGCGTGCATTTAAACGCGTGTGTGAGTTACAGAACATTAGTATAGGCATATTTTCAACTCTGTGCTCAAAACCCAAAACTGCATTGAAAGCTGTTATTTTGCATAGAGACCCGTATTTGGTTATTGCTATTGAAACATATTGTGTGAATCACAGTTTTTTTTTATGTGTATCTGGTCACCAGTTTACTCAAAACACAAAACGCTACTCAGGCTTCAATGCCATTTCGCAAATCAACTGGTGCGTGCATTTAAACGCGTGTGTGAGTTACAGAACATTAGTATAGCATATTTTCAACTCTCTGCTCAAAACCCAAAACTGCATTGAAAGCTGTTATTTTGCATAGAGACCCGTATTTGGTTATTGCTATTGAAACATATTGTGTGAATCACAGTTTTTCTTTATGTGTATCTGGTCACCAGTTTACTCAAAACACAAAACGCTACTCAGGCTTCAATGCCATTTCGCAAATCAACTGGTGCGTGCATTTAAACGCGTGTGTGAGTTACAGAACATTAGTATAGGCATATTTTCAACTCTGTGCTCAAAACCCAAAACTGCATTGAAAGCTGTTATTTTGCATAGAGACCCGTATTTGGTTATTGCTATTGAAACATATTGTGTGAATCACAGTTTTTTCTTTATGTGTATCTGGTCACCAGTTCACTCAAAACACAAAACGCTAACTCAGGCTTCAATGCCATTTCGCAAATCACTGGTGCGTGCATTTAAACGCGTGTGTGAGTACAGAACATTAGTATAGGCATATTTTCAACTCTGTGCTCAAAACCCAAAACTGCATTGAAAGCTGTTATTTTGCATAGAGACCCGTATTTGGTTATTGCTATTGAAACATATTGTGTGAATCACAGTTTTTTCTTTATGTGTATCTGGTCACCAGTTTACTCAAAACACAAAACGCTACTCAGGCTTCAATGCCATTTCGCAAATCAACTGGTGCGTGCATTTAAACGCGTGTGTGAGTTACAGAACATTAGTATAGGCATATTTTCAACTCTGTGCTCAAAACCCAAAACTGCATTGAAAGCTGTTATTTTGCATAGAGACCCGTATTTGGTTATTGCTATTGAAACATATTGTGTGAATCACAGTTTTTTCTTTTATGTGTATCTGGTCACCAGTTACTCAAAACACAAAACGCTACTCAGGCTTCAATGCCATTTCGCAAATCAACTGGTGCGTGCATTTAAACGCGTGTGTGAGTTACAGAACATTAGTATAGGCATATTTTCAACTCTCTGCTCAAAACCCAAAACTGCATTGAAAGCTGTTATTTTGCATAGAGACCCGTATTTGGTTATTGCTATTGAAACATATTGTGTGAATCACAGTTTTTTCTTTTATGTGTATCTGTCACCAGTTTACTCAAAACACAAAACGCTACTCAGGCTTCAATGCCATTTCGCAAATCAACTGGTGCGTGCATTTAAACGCGTGTGTGAGTTACAGAACATTAGTATAGGCATATTTTCAACTCTCTGCTCAAAACCCAAAACTGCATTGAAAGCTGTTATTTTGCATAGAGACCCGTATTTGGTTATTGCTATTGAAACATATTGTGTGAATCACAGTTTTTTCTTTTATGTGTATCTGGTCACCAGTTCACTCAAAACACAAAACGCTAACTCAGGCTTCAATGCCATTTCGCAAATCACGGTGCGTGCATTTAAACGCGTGTGTGAGTACAGAACATTAGTATAGGCATATTTTCAACTCTGTGCTCAAAACCCAAAACTGCATTGAAAGCTGTTATTTTGCATAGAGACCCGTATTTGGTTATTGCTATTGAAACATATTGTGTGAATCACATTTTTTCTTGTATGTGTATCTGGTCACCAGTTCACTCAAAACACAAAACGCTAACTCAGGCTTCAATGCCATTTCGCAAATCACTGGTGCGTGCATTTAAACGTGTGTGTGATGTACAGAACATTAGTATAGGCATATTTTCAACTCTGTGCTCAAAACCCAAAACTGCATTGAAAGCTGTTATTTTGCATAGAGACCCGTATTTGGTTATTGCTATTGAAACATATTGTGTGAATCACAGTTTTTTCTTTATGTGTATCTGGTCACCAGTTACTCAAAACACAAAACGCTACTCAGGCTTCAATGCCATTTCGCAAATCAACTGGTGCGTGCATTTAAACGCGTGTGTGAGTTACAGAACATTAGTATAGGCATATTTTCAACTCTGTGCTCAAAACCCAAAACTGCATTGAAAGCTGTTATTTTGCATAGAGACCCGTATTTGGTTATTGCTATTGAAACATATTGTGTGAATCACAGTTTTTTTTTATGTGTATCTGGTCACCAGTTTACTCAAAACACAAAACGCTACTCAGGCTTCAATGCCATTTCGCAAATCAACTGGTGCGTGCATTTAAACGCGTGTGTGAGTTACAGAACATTAGTATAGCGCATATTTTCAACTCTGCTCAAAACCCAAAACTGCATTGAAAGCTGTTATTTTGCATAGAGACCCGTATTTGGTTATTGCTATTGAAACATATTGTGTGAATCACAGTTTTTTTTTATGTGTATCTGGTCACCAGTTCACTCAAAACACAAAACGCTAACTCAGGCTTCAATGCCATTTCGCAAATCACTGGTGCGTGCATTTAAACGCGTGTGTGAGTACAGAACATTAGTATAGGCATATTTTCAACTCTGTGCTCAAAACCCAAAACTGCATTGAAAGCTGTTATTTTGCATAGAGACCCGTATTTGGTTATTGCTATTGAAACATATTGTGTGAATCACAGTTTTTTCTTTTATGTGTATCTGGTCACCAGTTACTCAAAACACAAAACGCTACTCAGGCTTCAATGCCATTTCGCAAATCATGGTGCGTGCATTTAAACGCGTGTGTGAGTACAGAACATTAGTATAGGCATATTTTCAACTCTGTGCTCAAAACCCAAAACTGCATTGAAAGCTGTTATTTTGCATAGAGACCCGTATTTGGTTATTGCTATTGAAACATATTGTGTGAATCACAGTTTTTTCTTTTATGTGTATCTGGTCACCAGTTTACTCAAAACACAAAACGCTACTCAGGCTTCAATGCCATTTCGCAAATCACTGGTGCGTGCATTTAAACGCGTGTGTGATGTACAGAACATTAGTATAGGCATATTTTCAACTCTGTGCTCAAAACCCAAAACTGCATTGAAAGCTGTTATTTTGCATAGAGACCCGTATTTGGTTATTGCTATTGAAACATATTGTGTGAATCACAGTTTTTTCTTGTATGTGTATCTGGTCACCAGTTTACTCAAAACACAAAACGCTACTCAGGCTTCAATGCCATTTCGCAAATCAACTGGTGCGTGCATTTAAACGCGTGTGTGAGTTACAGAACATTAGTATAGCGCATATTTTCAACTCTGTGCTCAAAACCCAAAACTGCATTGAAAGCTGTTATTTTGCATAGAGACCCGTATTTGGTTATTGCTATTGAAACATATTGTGTGAATCACAGTTTTTTTTTATGTGTATCTGGTCACCAGTTTACTCAAAACACAAAACGCTACTCAGGCTTCAATGCCATTTCGCAAATCAACTGGTGCGTGCATTTAAACGCGTGTGTGAGTACAGAACATTAGTATAGGCATATTTTCAACTCTGTGCTCAAAACCCAAAACTGCATTGAAAGCTGTTATTTTGCATAGAGACCCGTATTTGGTTATTGCTATTGAAACATATTGTGTGAATCACATTTTTTCTTTATGTGTATCTGGTCACCAGTTCACTCAAAACACAAAACGCTAACTCAGGCTTCAATGCCATTTCGCAAATCACTGGTGCGTGCATTTAAACGCGTGTGTGAGTACAGAACATTAGTATAGGCATATTTTCAACTCTGTGCTCAAAACCCAAAACTGCATTGAAAGCTGTTATTTTGCATAGAGACCCGTATTTGGTTATTGCTATTGAAACATATTGTGTGAATCACATTTTTTTCTATGTGTATCTGGTCACCAGTTACTCAAAACACAAAACGCTACTCAGGCTTCAATGCCATTTCGCAAATCAACTGGTGCGTGCATTTAAACGCGTGTGTGAGTTACAGAACATTAGTATAGCGCATATTTTCAACTCTCTGCTCAAAACCCAAAACTGCATTGAAAGCTGTTATTTTGCATAGAGACCCGTATTTGGTTATTGCTATTGAAACATATTGTGTGAATCACAGTTTTTCTTTTATGTGTATCTGGTCACCAGTTACTCAAAACACAAAACGCTACTCAGGCTTCAATGCCATTTCGCAAATCACTGGTGCGTGCATTTAAACGCGTGTGTGAGTTACAGAACATTAGTATAGCGCATATTTTCAACTCTCTGCTCAAAACCCAAAACTGCATTGAAAGCTGTTATTTTGCATAGAGACCCGTATTTGGTTATTGCTATTGAAACATATTGTGTGAATCACAGTTTTTTCTTTTATGTGTATCTGGTCACCAGTTTACTCAAAACACAAAACGCTACTCAGGCTTCAATGCCATTTCGCAAATCACTGGTGCGTGCATTTAAACGCGTGTGTGAGTACAGAACATTAGTATAGGCATATTTTCAACTCTGTGCTCAAAACCCAAAACTGCATTGAAAGCTGTTATTTTGCATAGAGACCCGTATTTGGTTATTGCTATTGAAACATATTGTGTGAATCACAGTTTTTTTTTATGTGTATCTGGTCACCAGTTTACTCAAAACACAAAACGCTAACTCAGGCTTCAATGCCATTTCGCAAATCACTGGTGCGTGCATTTAAACGCGTGTGTGAGTACAGAACATTAGTATAGGCATATTTTCAACTCTGTGCTCAAAACCCAAAACTGCATTGAAAGCTGTTATTTTGCATAGAGACCCGTATTTGGTTATTGCTATTGAAACATATTGTGTGAATCACATTTTTTCTTTATGTGTATCTGGTCACCAGTTTACTCAAAACACAAAACGCTACTCAGGCTTCAATGCCATTTCGCAAATCAACTGGTGCGTGCATTTAAACGCGTGTGTGAGTTACAGAACATTAGTATAGCATATTTTCAACTCTTGCTCAAAACCCAAAACTGCATTGAAAGCTGTTATTTTGCATAGAGACCCGTATTTGGTTATTGCTATTGAAACATATTGTGTGAATCACAGTTTTTTTCTTATGTGTATCTGGTCACAGTTTACTCAAAACACAAAACGCTACTCAGGCTTCAATGCCATTTCGCAAATCAACTGGTGCGTGCATTTAAACGCGTGTGTGATTACAGAACATTAGTATAGCGCATATTTTCAACTCTCTGCTCAAAACCCAAAACTGCATTGAAAGCTGTTATTTTGCATAGAGACCCGTATTTGGTTATTGCTATTGAAACATATTGTGTGAATCACAGTTTTTTCTTTTATGTGTATCTGGTCACCAGTTTACTCAAAACACAAAACGCTACTCAGGCTTCAATGCCATTTCGCAAATCAACTGGTGCGTGCATTTAAACGCGTGTGTGAGTACAGAACATTAGTATAGGCATATTTTCAACTCTGTGCTCAAAACCCAAAACTGCATTGAAAGCTGTTATTTTGCATAGAGACCCGTATTTGGTTATTGCTATTGAAACATATTGTGTGAATCACAGTTTTTTCTTTATGTGTATCTGGTCACCAGTTCAAAACACAAAACGCTACTCAGGCTTCAATGCCATTTCGCAAATCGGGTGCGTGCATTTAAACGCGTGTGTGATGTACAGAACATTAGTATAGGCATATTTTCAACTCTGTGCTAAAACCCAAAACTGCATTGAAAGCTGTTATTTTGCATAGAGACCCGTATTTGGTTATTGCTATTGAAACATATTGTGTGAATCACAGTTTTTTCTTTATGTGTATCTGTCACCAGTTACTCAAAACACAAAACGCTAACTCAGGCTTCAATGCCATTTCGCAAATCAACTGGTGCGTGCATTTAAACGCGTGTGTGAGTTACAGAACATTAGTATAGGCATATTTTCAACTCTGTGCTCAAAACCAAAACTGCATTGAAAGCTGTTATTTTGCATAGAGACCCGTATTTGGTTATTGCTATTGAAACATATTGTGTGAATCACAGTTTTTTTTTATGTGTATCTGGTCACCAGTTACTCAAAACACAAAACGCTAACTCAGGCTTCAATGCCATTTCGCAAATCACTGGTGCGTGCATTTAAACGCGTGTGTGATGTACAGAACATTAGTATAGGCATATTTTCAACTCTGTGCTCAAAACCCAAAACTGCATTGAAAGCTGTTATTTTGCATAGAGACCCGTATTTGGTTATTGCTATTGAAACATATTGTGTGAATCACAGTTTTTTCTTTTATGTGTATCTGTCACCACACTCAAAACACAAAACGCTACCTCAGGCTTCAATGCCATTTCGCAAATCAACTGGTGCGTGCATTTAAACGCGTGTGTGAGTACAGAACATTAGTATAGCGCATATTTTCAACTCTCTGCTCAAAACCCAAAACTGCATTGAAAGCTGTTATTTTGCATAGAGACCCGTATTTGGTTATTGCTATTGAAACATATTGTGTGAATCACAGTTTTTTTCTTTATGTGTATCTGGTCACCAGTTACTCAAAACACAAAACGCTAACTCAGGCTTCAATGCCATTTCGCAAATCACTGGTGCGTGCATTTAAACGCGTGTGTGAGTTACAGAACATTAGTATAGGCATATTTTCAACTCTGTGCTCAAAACCCAAAACTGCATTGAAAGCTGTTATTTTGCATAGAGACCCGTATTTGGTTATTGCTATTGAAACATATTGTGTGAATCACAGTTTTTTCTTTTATGTGTATCTGGTCACCAGTTTACTCAAAACACAAAACGCTACCTCAGGCTTCAATGCCATTTCGCAAATCAACTGGTGCGTGCATTTAAACGCGTGTGTGAGTTACAGAACATTAGTATAGCGCATATTTTCAACTCTCTGCTCAAAACCCAAAACTGCATTGAAAGCTGTTATTTTGCATAGAGACCCGTATTTGGTTATTGCTATTGAAACATATTGTGTGAATCACAGTTTTTTCTTTTATGTGTATCTGTCACCAGTTACTCAAAACACAAAACGCTACTCAGGCTTCAATGCCATTTCGCAAATCAACTGGTGCGTGCATTTAAACGCGTGTGTGATGTACAGAACATTAGTATAGGGCATATTTTCAACTCTGTGCTCAAAACCCAAAACTGCATTGAAAGCTGTTATTTTGCATAGAGACCCGTATTTGGTTATTGCTATTGAAACATATTGTGTGAATCACAGTTTTTTCTTTTATGTGTATCTGTCACCAGTTACTCAAAACACAAAACGCTAACTCAGGCTTCAATGCCATTTCGCAAATCAGCGGTGTGCGTGCATTTAAACGCGTGTGTGAGTACAGAACATTAGTATAGGCATATTTTCAACTCTGTGCTCAAAACCCAAAACTGCATTGAAAGCTGTTATTTTGCATAGAGACCCGTATTTGGTTATTGCTATTGAAACATATTGTGTGAATCACATTTTTTCTTTATGTGTATCTGGTCACCAGTTCACTCAAAACACAAAACGCTAACTCAGGCTTCAATGCCATTTCGCAAATCAACTGGTGCGTGCATTTAAACGCGTGTGTGAGTTACAGAACATTAGTATAGCGCATATTTTCAACTCTGTGCTCAAAACCCAAAACTGCATTGAAAGCTGTTATTTTGCATAGAGACCCGTATTTGGTTATTGCTATTGAAACATATTGTGTGAATCACAGTTTTTTCTTTTATGTGTATCTGGTCACCAGTTTACTCAAAACACAAAACGCTACCTCAGGCTTCAATGCCATTTCGCAAATCAACTGGTGCGTGCATTTAAACGCGTGTGTGAGTTACAGAACATTAGTATAGCGCATATTTTCAACTCTCTGCTCAAAACCCAAAACTGCATTGAAAGCTGTTATTTTGCATAGAGACCCGTATTTGGTTATTGCTATTGAAACATATTGTGTGAATCACAGTTTTTTCTTTTATGTGTATTGGTCACCAGTTTACTCAAAACACAAAACGCTACCTCAGGCTTCAATGCCATTTCGCAAATCAACTGGTGCGTGCATTTAAACGCGTGTGTGTTACAGAACATTAGTATAGCGATATTTTCAACTCTGTGCTCAAAACCCAAAACTGCATTGAAAGCTGTTATTTTGCATAGAGACCCGTATTTGGTTATTGCTATTGAAACATATTGTGTGAATCACAGTTTTTTTTTATGTGTATCTGGTCACCAGTTACTCAAAACACAAAACGCTACCTCAGGCTTCAATGCCATTTCGCAAATCAACTGGTGCGTGCATTTAAACGCGTGTGTGAGTACAGAACATTAGTATAGGCATATATTTTCAACTCTGTGCTCAAAACCAAAACTGCATTGAAAGCTGTTATTTTGCATAGAGACCCGTATTTGGTTATTGCTATTGAAACATATTGTGTGAATCACAGTTTTTTCTATGTGTATCTGGTCACCAGTTACTCAAAACACAAAACGCTACTCAGGCTTCAATGCCATTTCGCAAATCAACTGGTGCGTGCATTTAAACGCGTGTGTGAGTTACAGAACATTAGTATAGGCATATTTTCAACTCTCTGCTCAAAACCCAAAACTGCATTGAAAGCTGTTATTTTGCATAGAGACCCGTATTTGGTTATTGCTATTGAAACATATTGTGTGAATCACAGTTTTTTTATGTGTATCTGTCACCAGTTTACTCAAAACACAAAACGCTACTCAGGCTTCAATGCCATTTCGCAAATCAACTGGTGCGTGCATTTAAACGCGTGTGTGAGTTACAGAACATTAGTATAGCGCATATTTTCAACTCTCTGCTCAAAACCCAAAACTGCATTGAAAGCTGTTATTTTGCATAGAGACCCGTATTTGGTTATTGCTATTGAAACATATTGTGTGAATCACAGTTTTTTCTTTTATGTGTATCTGGTCACCAGTTCACTCAAAACACAAAACGCTAACTCAGGCTTCAATGCCATTTCGCAAATCAGCTGGTGCGTGCATTTAAACGCGTGTGTGATGTACAGAACATTAGTATAGGGCATATTTTCAACTCTGTGCTCAAAACCCAAAACTGCATTGAAAGCTGTTATTTTGCATAGAGACCCGTATTTGGTTATTGCTATTGAAACATATTGTGTGAATCACAGTTTTTTCTTTTATGTGTATCTGGTCACCAGTTTCACTCAAAACACAAAACGCTACTCAGGCTTCAATGCCATTTCGCAAATCAACTGTGCGTGCATTTAAACGCGTGTGTGATGTACAGAACATTAGTATAGCATATTTTCAACTCTGTGCTCAAAACCAAAACTGCATTGAAAGCTGTTATTTTGCATAGAGACCCGTATTTGGTTATTGCTATTGAAACATATTGTGTGAATCACAGTTTTTTCTTTATGTGTATCTGGTCACCAGTTACTCAAAACACAAAACGCTACTCAGGCTTCAATGCCATTTCGCAAATCACGGGTGCGTGCATTTAAACGCGTGTGTGATGTACAGAACATTAGTATAGGCATATTTTCAACTCTGTGCTAAAACCCAAAACTGCATTGAAAGCTGTTATTTTGCATAGAGACCCGTATTTGGTTATTGCTATTGAAACATATTGTGTGAATCACAGTTTTTTCTTTTATGTGTATCTGGTCACCAGTTCACTCAAAACACAAAACGCTAACTCAGGCTTCAATGCCATTTCGCAAATCACTGGTGCGTGCATTTAAACGCGTGTGTGAGTACAGAACATTAGTATAGGGCATATTTTCAACTCTGTGCTCAAAACCCAAAACTGCATTGAAAGCTGTTATTTTGCATAGAGACCCGTATTTGGTTATTGCTATTGAAACATATTGTGTGAATCACAGTTTTTTCTTTTATGTGTATGGTCACCAGTTCACTCAAAACACAAAACGCTAATCAGGCTTCAATGCCATTTCGCAAATCAACTGGTGCGTGCATTTAAACGTGTGTGATGTACGAACATTAGTATAGGGCATATTTTCAACTCTGTGCTCAAAACCCAAAACTGCATTGAAAGCTGTTATTTTGCATAGAGACCCGTATTTGGTTATTGCTATTGAAACATATTGTGTGAATCACATTTTTCTTTTATGTGTATCTGGTCACCAGTTTACTCAAAACACAAAACGCTACCTCAGCTTCAATGCCATTTCGCAAAATCAACTGGTGCGTGCATTTAAACGCGGTGTGTGAGTGTACAGAACATTAGTTATAGCGCATATTTTCAACTCTGGCTCAAAACCCAAAACTGCATTAAAGCTGTTATTTTGCATAGAGACCGTATTTGGTTATTGCTATTGAAACATATTGTGTGAATCACAGTTTTTTTTTATGTGTATCTGCTCACCAGTTTACTCAAAAACAAAACGCTACCTCAGGCTTCAATGCCATTTCGCAAATCAACTGGTGCGTGCATTTAAACGCGTGTTGTGAGTTACAGAAACATTAGTATAGCGCATATTTTCAACTCTCTGCTCAAAACCCAAAACTGCATTGAAAGCTGTTATTTTGCATAGAGACCCGTATTTGGTTATTGCGATTGAAACATATTGTGTGAATCACAGTTTTTCTTTATGTGTATCTGGTCGTCACAGTTTACTCAAAACACCAAACGCTACTCAGGCTTCAATGCCATTTCGCAAATCAATGGTGCGTGCATTTAAACGCGTGTGTGATGTTACAGAACATTAGTATAGCGCATATTTTCAACTCTGCTCAAACAAAACTGCATTGAAAGCTGTTATTTTCATAGAGACCTTATTTGGTGATTGGTTATTGAAACATATTGTAGTGGATATACAGTTTTCTTTGTATGTGTATCTGTCACCAGTTACTCAAAACACAAAACGTACCTCAGGCTTCAATGCCATTTCGCAAATCAACTGGTGCGTGCATTTAAACGCGTGTGTGATTACAGAACATTAGTATAGCGCATATTTTCAACTCTGCTCAAAACCCAAAACTGCATTGAAAGCTGTTATTTTGCATAGAGACCCGTATTTGGTTATTGCTATTGAAACATATTGTGTGAATCACAGTTTTTTCTTTATGTGTATCTGGTCACCAGTTTACTCAAAACACAAAACGCTACTCAGGCTTCAATGCCATTTCGCAAATCAACTGGTGCGTGCATTTAAACGCGTGTGTGAGTTACAGAACATTAGTATAGGCATATTTTCAACTCTGCTCAAAACCCAAAACTGCATTGAAAGCTGTTATTTTGCATAGAGACCCGTATTTGGTTATTGCTATTGAAACATATTGTGTGAATCACAGTTTTTTCTTTATGTGTATCTGGTCACCAGTTTACTCAAAACACAAAACGCTAACTCAGGCTTCAATGCCATTTCGCAAATCAACTGGTGCGTGCATTTAAACGCGTGTGTGATACAGAACATTAGTATAGGCATATTTTCAACTCTGTGCTCAAAACCCAAAACTGCATTGAAAGCTGTTATTTTGCATAGAGACCCGTATTTGGTTATTGCTATTGAAACATATTGTGTGAATCACAGTTTTTTCTTTTATGTGTATCTGGTCACCAGTTACTCAAAACACAAAACGCTACTCAGGCTTCAATGCCATTTCGCAAATCAACTGGTGCGTGCATTTAAACGCGTGTGTGAGTTACAGAACATTAGTATAGCGCATATTTTCAACTCTCTGCTCAAAACCCAAAACTGCATTGAAAGCTGTTATTTTGCATAGAGACCCGTATTTGGTTATTGCTATTGAAACATATTGTGTGAATCACAGTTTTTTTTTATGTGTATCTGGTCACCAGTTTACTCAAAACACAAAACGCTACCTCAGGCTTCAATGCCATTTCGCAAATCAACTGGTGCGTGCATTTAAACGCGTGTGTGAGTTACAGAACATTAGTATAGCGCATATTTTCAACTCTCTGCTCAAAACCCAAAACTGCATTGAAAGCTGTTATTTTGCATAGAGACCCGTATTTGGTTATTGCTATTGAAACATATTGTGTGAATCACAGTTTTTTCTTTTATGTGTATCTGGTCACCAGTTTACTCAAAACACAAAACGCTACTCAGGCTTCAATGCCATTTCGCAAATCAACTGGTGCGTGCATTTAAACGCGTGTGTGAGTTACAGAACATTAGTATAGCGCATATTTTCAACTCTGCTCAAAACCCAAAACTGCATTGAAAGCTGTTATTTTGCATAGAGACCCGTATTTGGTTATTGCTATTGAAACATATTGTGTGAATCACAGTTTTTTCTTTTATGTGTATCTGGTCACCAGTTTACTCAAAACACAAAACGCTACCTCAGGCTTCAATGCCATTTCGCAAATCAACTGGTGCGTGCATTTAAACGCGTGTGTGAGTACAGAACATTAGTATAGGCATATTTTCAACTCTGCTCAAAACCCAAAACTGCATTGAAAGCTGTTATTTTGCATAGAGACCCGTATTTGGTTATTGCTATTGAAACATATTGTGTGAATCACAGTTTTTTCTTATGTGTATCTGGTCACCAGTTACTCAAAACACAAAACGCTACTCAGGCTTCAATGCCATTTCGCAAATCACTGGTGCGTGCATTTAAACGCGTGTGTGAGTACAGAACATTAGTATAGGCATATTTTCAACTCTGTGCTCAAAACCCAAAACTGCATTGAAAGCTGTTATTTTGCATAGAGACCCGTATTTGGTTATTGCTATTGAAACATATTGTGTGAATCACAGTTTTTTCTTGTATGTGTATCTGGTCACCAGTTCACTCAAAACACAAAACGCTAACTCAGGCTTCAATGCCATTTCGCAAATCACTGGTGCGTGCATTTAAACGCGTGTGTGATTACAGAACATTAGTATAGGCATATTTTCAACTCTGCTCAAAACCCAAAACTGCATTGAAAGCTGTTATTTTGCATAGAGACCCGTATTTGGTTATTGCTATTGAAACATATTGTGTGAATCACAGTTTTTTCTTGTATGTGTATCTGGTCACCAGTTTACTCAAAACACAAAACGCTACTCAGGCTTCAATGCCATTTCGCAAATCAACTGGTGCGTGCATTTAAACGCGTGTGTGAGTTACAGAACATTAGTATAGCGCATATTTTCAACTCTCTGCTCAAAACCCAAAACTGCATTGAAAGCTGTTATTTTGCATAGAGACCCGTATTTGGTTATTGCTATTGAAACATATTGTGTGAATCACAGTTTTTTCTTTATGTGTATCTGGTCACCAGTTTACTCAAAACACAAAACGCTACCTCAGGCTTCAATGCCATTTCGCAAATCAACTGGTGCGTGCATTTAAACGCGTGTGTGAGTTACAGAACATTAGTATAGCGCATATTTTCAACTCTCTGCTCAAAACCCAAAACTGCATTGAAAGCTGTTATTTTGCATAGAGACCCGTATTTGGTTATTGCTATTGAAACATATTGTGTGAATCACAGTTTTTCTTTTATGTGTATCTGTCACCAGTTTACTCAAAACACAAAACGCTACTCAGGCTTCAATGCCATTTCGCAAATCAACTGGTGCGTGCATTTAAACGCGTGTGTGAGATTACAGAACATTAGTATAGGGCATATTTTCAACTCTCTGCTCAAAACCCAAAACTGCATTGAAAGCTGTTATTTTGCATAGAGACCCGTATTTGGTTATTGCTATTGAAACATATTGTGTGAATCACAGTTTTTTCTTTATGTGTATCTGGTCACCAGTTCACTCAAAACACAAAACGCTAACTCAGGCTTCAATGCCATTTCGCAAATCAACTGGTGCGTGCATTTAAACGCGTGTGAGTTACAGAACATTAGTATAGGCATATTTTCAACTCTGTGCTCAAAACCCAAAACTGCATTGAAAGCTGTTATTTTGCATAGAGACCCGTATTTGGTTATTGCTATTGAAACATATTGTGTGAATCACAGTTTTTTCTTTTTGTGTATCTGGTCACCAGTTACTCAAAACACAAAACGCTAACTCAGGCTTCAATGCCATTTCGCAAATCAACTGGTGCGTGCATTTAAACGCGTGTGTGAGTACAGAACATTAGTATAGGGCATATTTTCAACTCTCTGCTCAAAACCCAAAACTGCATTGAAAGCTGTTATTTTGCATAGAGACCCGTATTTGGTTATTGCTATTGAAACATATTGTGTGAATCACAGTTTTTTCTTTATGTGTATCTGGTCACCAGTTTACTCAAAACACAAAACGCTACCTCAGGCTTCAATGCCATTTCGCAAATCAACTGGTGCGTGCATTTAAACGCGTGTGTGAGTTACAGAACATTAGTATAGCGCATATTTTCAACTCTCTGCTCAAAACCCAAAACTGCATTGAAAGCTGTTATTTTGCATAGAGACCCGTATTTGGTTATTGCTATTGAAACATATTGTGTGAATCACAGTTTTTTCTTTTATGTGTATCTGGTCACCAGTTTACTCAAAACACAAAACGCTACCTCAGGCTTCAATGCCATTTCGCAAATCAACTGGTGCGTGCATTTAAACGCGTGTGTGAGTTACAGAACATTAGTATAGGCATATTTTCAACTCTCTGCTCAAAACCCAAAACTGCATTGAAAGCTGTTATTTTGCATAGAGACCCGTATTTGGTTATTGCTATTGAAACATATTGTGTGAATCACAGTTTTTTCTTTATGTGTATCTGGTCACCAGTTCACTCAAAACACAAAACGCTAACTCAGGCTTCAATGCCATTTCGCAAATCACTGGTGCGTGCATTTAAACGCGTGTGTGAGTTACAGAACATTAGTATAGGCATATTTTCAACTCTGTGCTCAAAACCCAAAACTGCATTGAAAGCTGTTATTTTGCATAGAGACCCGTATTTGGTTATTGCTATTGAAACATATTGTGTGAATCACATTTTTTCTTTTATGTGTATCTGGTCACCAGTTCACTCAAAACACAAAACGCTAACTCAGGCTTCAATGCCATTTCGCAAATCAACTGGTGCGTGCATTTAAACGCGTGTGTGAGTACAGAACATTAGTATAGCGCATATTTTCAACTCTGTGCTCAAAACCCAAAACTGCATTGAAAGCTGTTATTTTGCATAGAGACCCGTATTTGGTTATTGCTATTGAAACATATTGTGTGAATCACAGTTTTTTCTTTTATGTGTATCTGGTCACCAGTTTACTCAAAACACAAAACGCTACTCAGGCTTCAATGCCATTTCGCAAATCAACTGGTGCGTGCATTTAAACGCGTGTGTGAGTTACAGAACATTAGTATAGCGCATATTTTCAACTCTCTGCTCAAAACCCAAAACTGCATTGAAAGCTGTTATTTTGCATAGAGACCCGTATTTGGTTATTGCTATTGAAACATATTGTGTGAATCACAGTTTTTTCTTTTATGTGTATCTGGTCACCAGTTTACTCAAAACACAAAACGCTACCTCAGGCTTCAATGCCATTTCGCAAATCAACTGGTGCGTGCATTTAAACGCGTGTGTGAGTTACAGAACATTAGTATAGCGCATATTTTCAACTCTCTGCTCAAAACCCAAAACTGCATTGAAAGCTGTTATTTTGCATAGAGACCCGTATTTGGTTATTGCTATTGAAACATATTGTGTGAATCACAGTTTTTTCTTTTATGTGTATCTGTCACCAGTTTACTCAAAACACAAAACGCTACTCAGGCTTCAATGCCATTTCGCAAATCAACTGGTGCGTGCATTTAAACGCGTGTGTGAGTTACAGAACATTAGTATAGCGCATATTTTCAACTCTCTGCTCAAAACCCAAAACTGCATTGAAAGCTGTTATTTTGCATAGAGACCCGTATTTGGTTATTGCTATTGAAACATATTGTGTGAATCACAGTTTTTTCTTTATGTGTATCTGGTCACCAGTTTACTCAAAACACAAAACGCTACTCAGGCTTCAATGCCATTTCGCAAATCAACTGGTGCGTGCATTTAAACGCGTGTGTGAGTACAGAACATTAGTATAGGCATATTTTCAACTCTGTGCTCAAAACCCAAAACTGCATTGAAAGCTGTTATTTTGCATAGAGACCCGTATTTGGTTATTGCTATTGAAACATATTGTGTGAATCACAGTTTTTTCTTTATGTGTATCTGGTCACCAGTTACTCAAAACACAAAACGCTAACTCAGGCTTCAATGCCATTTCGCAAATCAACTGGTGCGTGCATTTAAACGCGTGTGTGAGTTACAGAACATTAGTATAGCGCATATTTTCAACTCTGCTCAAAACCCAAAACTGCATTGAAAGCTGTTATTTTGCATAGAGACCCGTATTTGGTTATTGCTATTGAAACATATTGTGTGAATCACAGTTTTTTTTTATGTGTATCTGGTCACCAGTTTACTCAAAACACAAAACGCTACTCAGGCTTCAATGCCATTTCGCAAATCAACTGGTGCGTGCATTTAAACGCGTGTGTGAGTACAGAACATTAGTATAGGCATATTTTCAACTCTTGCTCAAAACCCAAAACTGCATTGAAAGCTGTTATTTTGCATAGAGACCCGTATTTGGTTATTGCTATTGAAACATATTGTGTGAATCACAGTTTTTTCTTGTATGTGTATCTGGTCACCAGTTTACTCAAAACACAAAACGCTACTCAGGCTTCAATGCCATTTCGCAAATCAACTGGTGCGTGCATTTAAACGCGTGTGTGAGTTACAGAACATTAGTATAGCGCATATTTTCAACTCTCTGCTCAAAACCCAAAACTGCATTGAAAGCTGTTATTTTGCATAGAGACCCGTATTTGGTTATTGCTATTGAAACATATTGTGTGAATCACAGTTTTTTCTTTATGTGTATCTGGTCACCAGTTTACTCAAAACACAAAACGCTACCTCAGGCTTCAATGCCATTTCGCAAATCAACTGGTGCGTGCATTAAACGCGTGTGTGAGTACAGAACATTAGTATAGCATATTTTCAACTCTCTGCTCAAAACACAAAAACTGCATTGAAAGCTGTTATTTTGCATAGAGACCCTTATTTGGTTATTGGTATTGAAACATATTGTGTGAATCACAGTTTTTCTTTTATGTGTATCTGCTCACCAGTTTACTCAAAACACAAAACGCTACTCAGGCTTCAATGCCATTTCGCAAATCAACTGGTGCGTGCATTTAAACGCGTGTGTGAGTTACAGAACATTAGTATAGCGCATATTTTCAACTCTCTGCTCAAAACCCAAAACTGCATTGAAAGCTGTTATTTTGCATAGAGACCCGTATTTGGTTATTGCTATTGAAACATATTGTGTGAATCACAGTTTTTCTTTATGTGTATCTGGTCACCAGTTTACTCAAAACACAAAACGCTACCTCAGGCTTCAATGCCATTTCGCAAATCAACTGGTGCGTGCATTTAAACGCGTGTGTGAGTTACAGAACATTAGTATAGCGCATATTTTCAACTCTCTGCTCAAAACCCAAAACTGCATTGAAAGCTGTTATTTTGCATAGAGACCCGTATTTGGTTATTGCTATTGAAACATATTGTGTGAATCACAGTTTTTTCTTTATGTGTATCTGGTCACCAGTTCACTCAAAACACAAAACGCTAACTCAGGCTTCAATGCCATTTCGCAAATCACTGGTGCGTGCATTTAAACGCGTGTGTGATGTACAGAACATTAGTATAGGCATATTTTCAACTCTGTGCTCAAAACCCAAAACTGCATTGAAAGCTGTTATTTTGCATAGAGACCCGTATTTGGTTATTGCTATTGAAACATATTGTGTGAATCACAGTTTTTTCTTTTTATGTGTATCTGGTCACCAGTTCACTCAAAACACAAAACGCTAACTCAGGCTTCAATGCCATTTCGCAAATCACTGGTGCGTGCATTTAAACGCGTGTGTGATTACAGAACATTAGTATAGGCATATTTTCAACTCTCTGCTCAAAACCCAAAACTGCATTGAAAGCTGTTATTTTGCATAGAGACCCGTATTTGGTTATTGCTATTGAAACATATTGTGTGAATCACAGTTTTTTCTTATGTGTATCTGGTCACCAGTTACTCAAAACACAAAACGCTAACTCAGGCTTCAATGCCATTTCGCAAATCACTGGTGCGTGCATTTAAACGCGTGTGAGTTACAGAACATTAGTATAGGCATATTTTCAACTCTGTGCTCAAAACCCAAAACTGCATTGAAAGCTGTTATTTTGCATAGAGACCCGTATTTGGTTATTGCTATTGAAACATATTGTGTGAATCACAGTTTTTTCTTTTATGTGTATCTGGTCACCAGTTTACTCAAAACACAAAACGCTACTCAGGCTTCAATGCCATTTCGCAAATCAACTGGTGCGTGCATTTAAACGCGTGTGTGAGTTACAGAACATTAGTATAGGCATATTTTCAACTCTCTGCTCAAAACCCAAAACTGCATTGAAAGCTGTTATTTTGCATAGAGACCCGTATTTGGTTATTGCTATTGAAACATATTGTGTGAATCACAGTTTTTCTTTATGTGTATCTGTCACCAGTTTACTCAAAACACAAAACGCTACTCAGGCTTCAATGCCATTTCGCAAATCAACTGGTGCGTGCATTTAAACGCGTGTGTGTTACAGAACATTAGTATAGCGCATATTTTCAACTCTCTGCTCAAAACCCAAAACTGCATTGAAAGCTGTTATTTTGCATAGAGACCCGTATTTGGTTATTGCTATTGAAACATATTGTGTGAATCACAGTTTTTTCTTTTATGTGTATCTGGTCACCAGTTCACTCAAAACACAAAACGCTACTCAGGCTTCAATGCCATTTCGCAAATCACTGGTGCGTGCATTTAAACGCGTGTGTGTTACAGAACATTAGTATAGGCATATTTTCAACTCTGTGCTCAAAACCCAAAACTGCATTGAAAGCTGTTATTTTGCATAGAGACCCGTATTTGGTTATTGCTATTGAAACATATTGTGTGAATCACTTTTTTCTTTATGTGTATCTGGTCACCAGTTCACTCAAAACACAAAACGCTAACTCAGGCTTCAATGCCATTTCGCAAATCAACTGGTGCGTGCATTTAAACGTGTGTGAGTTACAGAACATTAGTATAGGCATATTTTCAACTCTGTGCTCAAAACCCAAAACTGCATTGAAAGCTGTTATTTTGCATAGAGACCCGTATTTGGTTATTGCTATTGAAACATATTGTGTGAATCACAGTTTTTTCTTTATGTGTATCTGGTCACCAGTTACTCAAAACACAAAACGCTACTCAGGCTTCAATGCCATTTCGCAAATCAACTGGTGCGTGCATTTAAACGCGTGTGTGAGTTACAGAACATTAGTATAGGCATATTTTCAACTCTCTGCTCAAAACCCAAAACTGCATTGAAAGCTGTTATTTTGCATAGAGACCCGTATTTGGTTATTGCTATTGAAACATATTGTGTGAATCACAGTTTTTTCTTTTATGTGTATCTGGTCACCAGTTTACTCAAAACACAAAACGCTACTCAGGCTTCAATGCCATTTCGCAAATCACTGGTGCGTGCATTTAAACGCGTGTGTGAGTTACAGAACATTAGTATAGCGTATTTTCAACTCTCTGCTCAAAACCCAAAACTGCATTGAAAGCTGTTATTTTGCATAGAGACCCGTATTTGGTTATTGCTATTGAAACATATTGTGTGAATCACAGTTTTTTTTTTTATGTGTATCTGTCACCAGTTTACTCAAAACACAAAACGCTACTCAGGCTTCAATGCCATTTCGCAAATCAACTGGTGCGTGCATTTAAACGCGTGTGTGAGTTACAGAACATTAGTATAGGCATATTTTCAACTCTTGCTCAAAACCCAAAACTGCATTGAAAGCTGTTATTTTGCATAGAGACCCGTATTTGGTTATTGCTATTGAAACATATTGTGTGAATCACAGTTTTTTCTTTTATGTGTATCTGGTCACCAGTTCACTCAAAACACAAAACGCTAACTCAGGCTTCAATGCCATTTCGCAAATCACTGGTGCGTGCATTTAAACGCGTGTGTGAGTACAGAACATTAGTATAGGCATATTTTCAACTCTGTGCTCAAAACCCAAAACTGCATTGAAAGCTGTTATTTTGCATAGAGACCCGTATTTGGTTATTGCTATTGAAACATATTGTGTGAATCACAGTTTTTTCTTGTATGTGTATCTGTCACCAGTTACTCAAAACACAAAACGCTAACTCAGGCTTCAATGCCATTTCGCAAATCAACTGGTGCGTGCATTTAAACGGTGTGTGATGTACAGAACATTAGTATAGGCATATTTTCAACTCTGTGCTCAAAACCCAAAACTGCATTGAAAGCTGTTATTTTGCATAGAGACCCGTATTTGGTTATTGCTATTGAAACATATTGTGTGAATCACATTTTTCTTTTATGTGTATCTGGTCACCAGTTACTCAAAACACAAAACGCTACTCAGGCTTCAATGCCATTTCGCAAATCACTGGTGCGTGCATTTAAACGCGTGTGTGAGTTACAGAACATTAGTATAGCATATTTTCAACTCTCTGCTCAAAACCCAAAACTGCATTGAAAGCTGTTATTTTGCATAGAGACCCTTATTTGGTTATTGCTATTGAAACATATTGTGTGAATCACAGTTTTTTCTTTATGTGTATCTGGTCACCAGTTTACTCAAAACACAAAACGCTACTCAGGCTTCAATGCCATTTCGCAAATCAACTGGTGCGTGCATTTAAACGCGTGTGTGAGTTACAGAACATTAGTATAGCGCATATTTTCAACTCTGCTCAAAACCCAAAACTGCATTGAAAGCTGTTATTTTGCATAGAGACCCGTATTTGGTTATTGCTATTGAAACATATTGTGTGAATCACAGTTTTTTCTTTATGTGTATCTGGTCACCAGTTTACTCAAAACACAAAACGCTACTCAGGCTTCAATGCCATTTCGCAAATCAACTGGTGCGTGCATTTAAACGCGTGTGTGAGTTACAGAACATTAGTATAGCGCATATTTTCAACTCTCTGCTCAAAACCCAAAACTGCATTGAAAGCTGTTATTTTGCATAGAGACCCGTATTTGGTTATTGCTATTGAAACATATTGTGTGAATCACAGTTTTTCTTTTATGTGTATCTGTCACCAGTTTACTCAAAACACAAAACGCTACTCAGGCTTCAATGCCATTTCGCAAATCACTGGTGCGTGCATTTAAACGCGTGTGTGAGTACAGAACATTAGTATAGGCATATTTTCAACTCTTGCTCAAAACCCAAAACTGCATTGAAAGCTGTTATTTTGCATAGAGACCCGTATTTGGTTATTGCTATTGAAACATATTGTGTGAATCACAGTTTTTCTTTATGTGTATCTGGTCACCAGTTACTCAAAACACAAAACGCTAACTCAGGCTTCAATGCCATTTCGCAAATCACTGTGCGTGCATTTAAACGCGTGTGTGATGTACAGAACATTAGTATAGGCATATTTTCAACTCTGTGCTCAAAACCCAAAACTGCATTGAAAGCTGTTATTTTGCATAGAGACCCGTATTTGGTTATTGCTATTGAAACATATTGTGTGAATCACATTTTTTTTTTATGTGTATCTGGTCACCAGTTACTCAAAACACAAAACGCTACTCAGGCTTCAATGCCATTTCGCAAATCAACTGGTGCGTGCATTTAAACGCGTGTGTGAGTTACAGAACATTAGTATAGCGCATATTTTCAACTCTCTGCTCAAAACCCAAAACTGCATTGAAAGCTGTTATTTTGCATAGAGACCCGTATTTGGTTATTGCTATTGAAACATATTGTGTGAATCACAGTTTTTTCTTGTATGTGTATCTGGTCACCAGTTACTCAAAACACAAAACGCTACTCAGGCTTCAATGCCATTTCGCAAATCAACTGGTGCGTGCATTTAAACGCGTGTGTGATTACAGAACATTAGTATAGGCATATTTTCAACTCTGCTCAAAACCCAAAACTGCATTGAAAGCTGTTATTTTGCATAGAGACCCGTATTTGGTTATTGCTATTGAAACATATTGTGTGAATCACAGTTTTTTCTTTTATGTGTATCTGGTCACCAGTTTACTCAAAACACAAAACGCTAACTCAGGCTTCAATGCCATTTCGCAAATCAACTGGTGCGTGCATTTAAACGCGTGTGTGAGTTACAGAACATTAGTATAGGCATATTTTCAACTCTCTGTCAAAACCCAAAACTGCATTGAAAGCTGTTATTTTGCATAGAGACCCGTATTTGGTTATTGCTATTGAAACATATTGTGTGAATCACAGTTTTTTCTTTTATGTGTATCTGGTCACCAGTTTACTCAAAACACAAAACGCTACCTCAGGCTTCAATGCCATTTCGCAAATCAACTGGTGCGTGCATTTAAACGCGTGTGTGAGTTACAGAACATTAGTATAGCGCATATTTTCAACTCTCTGCTCAAAACCCAAAACTGCATTGAAAGCTGTTATTTTGCATAGAGACCCGTATTTGGTTATTGCTATTGAAACATATTGTGTGAATCACAGTTTTTCTTTTATGTGTATCTGGTCACCAGTTCACTCAAAACACAAAACGCTAACTCAGGCTTCAATGCCATTTCGCAAATCACTGGTGCGTGCATTTAAACGCGTGTGTGAGTTACAGAACATTAGTATAGGCATATTTTCAACTCTCTGCTCAAAACCCAAAACTGCATTGAAAGCTGTTATTTTGCATAGAGACCCGTATTTGGTTATTGCTATTGAAACATATTGTGTGAATCACAGTTTTTTCTTGTATGTGTATCTGGTCACCAGTTACTCAAAACACAAAACGCTAACTCAGGCTTCAATGCCATTTCGCAAATCACTGGTGCGTGCATTTAAACGCGTGTGTGAGTTACAGAACATTAGTATAGGCATATTTTCAACTCTGCTCAAAACCCAAAACTGCATTGAAAGCTGTTATTTTGCATAGAGACCCGTATTTGGTTATTGCTATTGAAACATATTGTGTGAATCACAGTTTTTTCTTTATGTGTATCTGGTCACCAGTTTACTCAAAACACAAAACGCTACCTCAGGCTTCAATGCCATTTCGCAAATCAACTGGTGCGTGCATTTAAACGCGTGTGTGTTACAGAACATTAGTATAGCGCATATTTTCAACTCTGCTCAAAACCCAAAACTGCATTGAAAGCTGTTATTTTGCATAGAGACCCGTATTTGGTTATTGCTATTGAAACATATTGTGTGAATCACAGTTTTTTTTTTATGTGTATCTGGTCACCAGTTTACTCAAAACACAAAACGCTACTCAGGCTTCAATGCCATTTCGCAAATCACTGGTGCGTGCATTTAAACGCGTGTGTGAGTTACAGAACATTAGTATAGCATATTTTCAACTCTGCTCAAAACCAAAACTGCATTGAAAGCTGTTATTTTGCATAGAGACCCGTATTTGGTTATTGCTATTGAAACATATTGTGTGAATCACAGTTTTTTCTTTTATGTGTATCTGGTCACCAGTTACTCAAAACACAAAACGCTAACTCAGGCTTCAATGCCATTTCGCAAATCACTGGTGCGTGCATTTAAACGCGTGTGTGAGTACAGAACATTAGTATAGGCATATTTTCAACTGTGCTCAAAACCCAAAACTGCATTGAAAGCTGTTATTTTGCATAGAGACCCGTATTTGGTTATTGCTATTGAAACATATTGTGTGAATCACATTTTTTCTTTATGTGTATCTGTCACCAGTTTCACTCAAAACACAAAACGCTAACTCAGGCTTCAATGCCATTTCGCAAATCAACTGGTGCGTGCATTTAAACGCGTGTGTGAGTACAGAACATTAGTATAGGCATATTTTCAACTCTCTGCTCAAAACCCAAAACTGCATTGAAAGCTGTTATTTTGCATAGAGACCCGTATTTGGTTATTGCTATTGAAACATATTGTGTGAATCACAGTTTTTTCTTTATGTGTATCTGGTCACCAGTTTCACTCAAACACAAACGCTACTCAGGCTTCAATGCCATTTCGCAAATCAACTGGTGCGTGCATTTAAACGCTGTGTGATTACAGAACATTAGTATAGCATATTTTCAACTCTGCTCAAAACCCAAAAACTGCATTGAAAGCTGTTATTTTGCATAGAGACCCGTATTTGGTTATTGCTATTGAAACATATTGTGTGAATCACAGTTTTTTCTTTTATGTGTATCTGGTCACCAGTTTACTCAAAACACAAAACGCTACTCAGGCTTCAATGCCATTTCGCAAATCACTGGTGCGTGCATTTAAACGCGTGTGTGTGTTACAGAACATTAGTATAGGCATATTTTCAACTCTGCTCAAAACCAAAACTGCATTGAAAGCTGTTATTTTGCATAGAGACCCGTATTTGGTATTGTATTGAAACATATTGTGTGAATCACAGTTTTTTCTTTTATGTGTATCTGTCACCAGTTTACTCAAAACACAAAACGCTAACTCAGGCTTCAATGCCATTTCGCAAATCAGCTGGTGCGTGCATTTAAACGCGTGTGTGATGTACAGAACATTAGTATAGGCATATTTTCAACTCTGTCAAAACCCAAAACTGCATTGAAAGCTGTTATTTTGCATAGAGACCCGTATTTGGTTATTGCTATTGAAACATATTGTGTGAATCACAGTTTTTTCTTTATGTGTATCTGGTCACCAGTTCACTCAAAACACAAAACGCTAACTCAGGCTTCAATGCCATTTCGCAAATCAGGTGCGTGCATTTAAACGCGTGTGTGATGTACAGAACATTAGTATAGGCATATTTTCAACTGTGCTGCTGAAACCCAAAACTGCATTGAAAGCTGTTATTTTGCATAGAGACCGTATTTGGTTATTGCTATTGAAAATATTGTGTGAATCACATTTTTTCTTGTATATGTATCTGGTCACCAGTTAACCAAAACACAAAACGCTAACAGGCTTCAATGCCATTTCGCAAATATGGTGCGTGCATTTAAACGTGTGTGATGTACAGAACATTAGTATAGGCATATTTTCAACTCTGCTCAAAACCCAAAACTGCATTGAAAGCTGTTATTTTGCATAGAGACCCGTATTTGGTTATTGCTATTGAAACATATTGTGTGAATCACGTTTTTTCTTGTATGTGTATCTGGTCACCAGTTTACTCAAAACACAAAACGCTACTCAGGCTTCAATGCCATTTCGCAAATCAACTGGTGCGTGCATTTAACGCGTGTGTGTTACAGAACATTAGTATAGGCATATTTCAACTCTGCTCAAAACCAAAACTGCATTGAAGCTGTTATTTTGCATAGAGACCCTATTTGGTTATTGTATTGAAACATTGTGTGAGACATTTTTTTATGTGTATCTGTCACCAGTTATCAAAACACAAAAGTCAGGCTTCAATGCCATATCGCAAATCATGGTGCGTGCATTAAACGCGTGTGTGAGTTACAGACAACGTATAGGCATAATTCAACTCTCTGTCAAAACCCAAAACTGCATTGAAAGCTGTTATTTTGCTAGAGACCCGTATTTGG
>JAQKPU010000148.1:0-27877 GCA_030347295.1 Setipinna tenuifilis
CCAGCGGGTGTGGGCATTAAAACGCGTGTGTGATGTACACAACTTTAGTATAGGGCACATTTTCAAGTCTGTGCTCACAACACAAAACTGCATTAAAAGCTGTTCTTTTGCATAGAGACCCTTATTTGCTGATTGCTATTGAAACATATTGTGTGAATCTTAGTTTTTCCTTTTATGTGTATCTGCTCACCACTTCACTCAAAACACAAAACGCTTACTAAGTCTGATGTGGCATCTCGCAAACCAGCGGGTGTGGGCATTAAAACGCGTGTGTGATGTACACAACTTTAGTATAGGGCACATTTTCAAGTCTGTGCTCACAACACAAAACTGCATTAAAAGCTGTTCTTTTGCATAGAGACCCTTATTTGCTGATTGCTATTGAAACATATTGTGTGAATCTTAGTTTTTCCTTTATGTGTATCTGCTCACCACTTCACTCAAAACACAAAACGCTTACTAAGTCTGATGTGGCATCTCGCAAACCAGCGGGTGTGGGCATTAAAACGCGTGTGTGATGTACACAACTTTAGTATAGGGCACATTTTCAAGTCTGTGCTCACAACACAAAACTGCATTAAAAGCTGTTCTTTTGCATAGAGACCCTTATTTGCTGATTGCTATTGAAACATATTGTGTGAATCTTAGTTTTTCCTTTTATGTGTATCTGCTCACCACTTCACTCAAAACACAAAACGCTTACTAAGTCTGATGTGGCATCTCGCAAACCAGCGGGTGTGGGCATTAAAACGCGTGTGTGATGTACACAACTTTAGTATAGGGCACATTTTCAAGTCTGTGCTCACAACACAAAACTGCATTAAAAGCTGTTCTTTTGCATAGAGACCCTTATTTGCTGATTGCTATTGAAACATATTGTGTGAATCTTAGTTTTTCCTTTTATGTGTATCTGCTCACCACTTCACTCAAAACACAAAACGCTTACTAAGTCTGATGTGGCATCTCGCAAACCAGCGGGTGTGGGCATTAAAACGCGTGTGTGATGTACACAACTTTAGTATAGGGCACATTTTCAAGTCTGTGCTCACAACACAAAACTGCATTAAAAGCTGTTCTTTTGCATAGAGACCCTTATTTGCTGATTGCTATTGAAACATATTGTGTGAATCTTAGTTTTTCCTTTTATGTGTATCTGCTCACCACTTCACTCAAAACACAAAACGCTTACTAAGTCTGATGTGGCATCTCGCAAACCAGCGGGTGTGGGCATTAAAACGCGTGTGTGATGTACACAACTTTAGTATAGGGCACATTTTCAAGTCTGTGCTCACAACACAAAACTGCATTAAAAGCTGTTCTTTTGCATAGAGACCCTTATTTGCTGATTGCTATTGAAACATATTGTGTGAATCTTAGTTTTTCCTTTTATGTGTATCTGCTCACCACTTCACTCAAAACACAAAACGCTTACTAAGTCTGATGTGGCATCTCGCAAACCAGCGGGTGTGGGCATTAAAACGCGTGTGTGATGTACACAACTTTAGTATAGGGCACATTTTCAAGTCTGTGCTCACAACACAAAACTGCATTAAAAGCTGTTCTTTTGCATAGAGACCCTTATTTGCTGATTGCTATTGAAACATATTGTGTGAATCTTAGTTTTTCCTTTTATGTGTATCTGCTCACCACTTCACTCAAAACACAAAACGCTTACTAAGTCTGATGTGGCATCTCGCAAACCAGCGGGTGTGGGCATTAAAACGCGTGTGTGATGTACACAACTTTAGTATAGGGCACATTTTCAAGTCTGTGCTCACAACACAAAACTGCATTAAAAGCTGTTCTTTTGCATAGAGACCCTTATTTGCTGATTGCTATTGAAACATATTGTGTGAATCTTAGTTTTTCCTTTTATGTGTATCTGCTCACCACTTCACTCAAAACACAAAACGCTTACTAAGTCTGATGTGGCATCTCGCAAACCAGCGGGTGTGGGCATTAAAACGCGTGTGTGATGTACACAACTTTAGTATAGGGCACATTTTCAAGTCTGTGCTCACAACACAAAACTGCATTAAAAGCTGTTCTTTTGCATAGAGACCCTTATTTGCTGATTGCTATTGAAACATATTGTGTGAATCTTAGTTTTTCCTTTTATGTGTATCTGCTCACCACTTCACTCAAAACACAAAACGCTTACTAAGTCTGATGTGGCATCTCGCAAACCAGCGGGTGTGGGCATTAAAACGCGTGTGTGATGTACACAACTTTAGTATAGGGCACATTTTCAAGTCTGTGCTCACAACACAAAACTGCATTAAAAGCTGTTCTTTTGCATAGAGACCCTTATTTGCTGATTGCTATTGAAACATATTGTGTGAATCTTAGTTTTTCCTTTTATGTGTATCTGCTCACCACTTCACTCAAAACACAAAACGCTTACTAAGTCTGATGTGGCATCTCGCAAACCAGCGGGTGTGGGCATTAAAACGCGTGTGTGATGTACACAACTTTAGTATAGGGCACATTTTCAAGTCTGTGCTCACAACACAAAACTGCATTAAAAGCTGTTCTTTTGCATAGAGACCCTTATTTGCTGATTGCTATTGAAACATATTGTGTGAATCTTAGTTTTTCCTTTTATGTGTATCTGCTCACCACTTCACTCAAAACACAAAACGCTTACTAAGTCTGATGTGGCATCTCGCAAACCAGCGGGTGTGGGCATTAAAACGCGTGTGTGATGTACACAACTTTAGTATAGGGCACATTTTCAAGTCTGTGCTCACAACACAAAACTGCATTAAAAGCTGTTCTTTTGCATAGAGACCCTTATTTGCTGATTGCTATTGAAACATATTGTGTGAATCTTAGTTTTTCCTTTTATGTGTATCTGCTCACCACTTCACTCAAAACACAAAACGCTTACTAAGTCTGATGTGGCATCTCGCAAACCAGCGGGTGTGGGCATTAAAACGCGTGTGTGATGTACACAACTTTAGTATAGGGCACATTTTCAAGTCTGTGCTCACAACACAAAACTGCATTAAAAGCTGTTCTTTTGCATAGAGACCCTTATTTGCTGATTGCTATTGAAACATATTGTGTGAATCTTAGTTTTTTTTTATGTGTATCTGCTCACCACTTCACTCAAAACACAAAACGCTTACTAAGTCTGATGTGGCATCTCGCAAACCAGCGGGTGTGGGCATTAAAACGCGTGTGTGATGTACACAACTTTAGTATAGGGCACATTTTCAAGTCTGTGCTCACAACACAAAACTGCATTAAAAGCTGTTCTTTTGCATAGAGACCCTTATTTGCTGATTGCTATTGAAACATATTGTGTGAATCTTAGTTTTTCCTTTATGTGTATCTGCTCACCACTTCACTCAAAACACAAAACGCTTACTAAGTCTGATGTGGCATCTCGCAAACCAGCGGGTGTGGGCATTAAAACGCGTGTGTGATGTACACAACTTTAGTATAGGGCACATTTTCAAGTCTGTGCTCACAACACAAAACTGCATTAAAAGCTGTTCTTTTGCATAGAGACCCTTATTTGCTGATTGCTATTGAAACATATTGTGTGAATCTTAGTTTTTCCTTTTATGTGTATCTGCTCACCACTTCACTCAAAACACAAAACGCTTACTAAGTCTGATGTGGCATCTCGCAAACCAGCGGGTGTGGGCATTAAAACGCGTGTGTGATGTACACAACTTTAGTATAGGGCACATTTTCAAGTCTGTGCTCACAACACAAAACTGCATTAAAAGCTGTTCTTTTGCATAGAGACCCTTATTTGCTGATTGCTATTGAAACATATTGTGTGAATCTTAGTTTTTCCTTTTATGTGTATCTGCTCACCACTTCACTCAAAACACAAAACGCTTACTAAGTCTGATGTGGCATCTCGCAAACCAGCGGGTGTGGGCATTAAAACGCGTGTGTGATGTACACAACTTTAGTATAGGGCACATTTTCAAGTCTGTGCTCACAACACAAAACTGCATTAAAAGCTGTTCTTTTGCATAGAGACCCTTATTTGCTGATTGCTATTGAAACATATTGTGTGAATCTTAGTTTTTCCTTTTATGTGTATCTGCTCACCACTTCACTCAAAACACAAAACGCTTACTAAGTCTGATGTGGCATCTCGCAAACCAGCGGGTGTGGGCATTAAAACGCGTGTGTGATGTACACAACTTTAGTATAGGGCACATTTTCAAGTCTGTGCTCACAACACAAAACTGCATTAAAAGCTGTTCTTTTGCATAGAGACCCTTATTTGCTGATTGCTATTGAAACATATTGTGTGAATCTTAGTTTTTCCTTTTATGTGTATCTGCTCACCACTTCACTCAAAACACAAAACGCTTACTAAGTCTGATGTGGCATCTCGCAAACCAGCGGGTGTGGGCATTAAAACGCGTGTGTGATGTACACAACTTTAGTATAGGGCACATTTTCAAGTCTGTGCTCACAACACAAAACTGCATTAAAAGCTGTTCTTTTGCATAGAGACCCTTATTTGCTGATTGCTATTGAAACATATTGTGTGAATCTTAGTTTTTCCTTTTATGTGTATCTGCTCACCACTTCACTCAAAACACAAAACGCTTACTAAGTCTGATGTGGCATCTCGCAAACCAGCGGGTGTGGGCATTAAAACGCGTGTGTGATGTACACAACTTTAGTATAGGGCACATTTTCAAGTCTGTGCTCACAACACAAAACTGCATTAAAAGCTGTTCTTTTGCATAGAGACCCTTATTTGCTGATTGCTATTGAAACATATTGTGTGAATCTTAGTTTTTCCTTTTATGTGTATCTGCTCACCACTTCACTCAAAACACAAAACGCTTACTAAGTCTGATGTGGCATCTCGCAAACCAGCGGGTGTGGGCATTAAAACGCGTGTGTGATGTACACAACTTTAGTATAGGGCACATTTTCAAGTCTGTGCTCACAACACAAAACTGCATTAAAAGCTGTTCTTTTGCATAGAGACCCTTATTTGCTGATTGCTATTGAAACATATTGTGTGAATCTTAGTTTTTCCTTTATGTGTATCTGCTCACCACTTCACTCAAAACACAAAACGCTTACTAAGTCTGATGTGGCATCTCGCAAACCAGCGGGTGTGGGCATTAAAACGCGTGTGTGATGTACACAACTTTAGTATAGGGCACATTTTCAAGTCTGTGCTCACAACACAAAACTGCATTAAAAGCTGTTCTTTTGCATAGAGACCCTTATTTGCTGATTGCTATTGAAACATATTGTGTGAATCTTAGTTTTTCCTTTTATGTGTATCTGCTCACCACTTCACTCAAAACACAAAACGCTTACTAAGTCTGATGTGGCATCTCGCAAACCAGCGGGTGTGGGCATTAAAACGCGTGTGTGATGTACACAACTTTAGTATAGGGCACATTTTCAAGTCTGTGCTCACAACACAAAACTGCATTAAAAGCTGTTCTTTTGCATAGAGACCCTTATTTGCTGATTGCTATTGAAACATATTGTGTGAATCTTAGTTTTTCCTTTTATGTGTATCTGCTCACCACTTCACTCAAAACACAAAACGCTTACTAAGTCTGATGTGGCATCTCGCAAACCAGCGGGTGTGGGCATTAAAACGCGTGTGTGATGTACACAACTTTAGTATAGGGCACATTTTCAAGTCTGTGCTCACAACACAAAACTGCATTAAAAGCTGTTCTTTTGCATAGAGACCCTTATTTGCTGATTGCTATTGAAACATATTGTGTGAATCTTAGTTTTTCCTTTTATGTGTATCTGCTCACCACTTCACTCAAAACACAAAACGCTTACTAAGTCTGATGTGGCATCTCGCAAACCAGCGGGTGTGGGCATTAAAACGCGTGTGTGATGTACACAACTTTAGTATAGGGCACATTTTCAAGTCTGTGCTCACACACAAAACTGCATTAAAAGCTGTTCTTTTGCATAGAGACCCTTATTTGCTGATTGCTATTGAAACATATTGTGTGAATCTTAGTTTTTCCTTTATGTGTATCTGCTCACCACTTCACTCAAAACACAAAACGCTTACTAAGTCTGATGTGGCATCTCGCAAACCAGGGTGTGGGCATTAAAACGCGTGTGTGATGTACACAACTTTAGTATAGGGCACATTTTCAAGTCTGTGCTCACAACACAAAACTGCATTAAAAGCTGTTCTTTTGCATAGAGACCCTTATTTGCTGATTGCTATTGAAACATATTGTGTGAATCTTAGTTTTTCCTTTTATGTGTATCTGCTCACCACTTCACTCAAAACACAAAACGCTTACTAAGTCTGATGTGGCATCTCGCAAACCAGCGGGTGTGGGCATTAAAACGCGTGTGTGATGTACACAACTTTAGTATAGGGCACATTTTCAAGTCTGTGCTCACAACACAAAACTGCATTAAAAGCTGTTCTTTTGCATAGAGACCCTTATTTGCTGATTGCTATTGAAACATATTGTGTGAATCTTAGTTTTTCCTTTATGTGTATCTGCTCACCACTTCACTCAAAACACAAAACGCTTACTAAGTCTGATGTGGCATCTCGCAAACCAGCGGGTGTGGGCATTAAAACGCGTGTGTGATGTACACAACTTTAGTATAGGGCACATTTTCAAGTCTGTGCTCACAACACAAAACTGCATTAAAAGCTGTTCTTTTGCATAGAGACCCTTATTTGCTGATTGCTATTGAAACATATTGTTGAATCTTAGTTTTTCCTTTTATGTGTATCTGCTCACCACTTCACTCAAAACACAAAACGCTTACTAAGTCTGATGTGGCATCTCGCAAACCAGCGGGTGTGGGCATTAAAACGCGTGTGTGATGTACACAACTTTAGTATAGGGCACATTTTCAAGTCTGTGCTCACAACACAAAACTGCATTAAAAGCTGTTCTTTTGCATAGAGACCCTTATTTGCTGATTGCTATTGAAACATATTGTGTGAATCTTAGTTTTTCCTTTATGTGTATCTGCTCACCACTTCACTCAAAACACAAAACGCTTACTAAGTCTGATGTGGCATCTCGCAAACCAGCGGGTGTGGGCATTAAAACGCGTGTGTGATGTACACAACTTTAGTATAGGGCACATTTTCAAGTCTGTGCTCACAACACAAAACTGCATTAAAAGCTGTTCTTTTGCATAGAGACCCTTATTTGCTGATTGCTATTGAAACATATTGTGTGAATCTTTTTTTCCTTTTATGTGTATCTGCTCACCACTTCACTCAAAACACAAAACGCTTACTAAGTCTGATGTGGCATCTCGCAAACCAGCGGGTGTGGGCATTAAAACGCGTGTGTGATGTACACAACTTTAGTATAGGGCACATTTTCAAGTCTGTGCTCACAACACAAAACTGCATTAAAAGCTGTTCTTTTGCATAGAGACCCTTATTTGCTGATTGCTATTGAAACATATTGTGTGAATCTTAGTTTTTCCTTTATGTGTATCTGCTCACCACTTCACTCAAAACACAAACGCTTACTAAGTCTGATGTGGCATCTCGCAAACCAGCGGGTGTGGGCATTAAAACGCGTGTGTGATGTACACAACTTTAGTATAGGGCACATTTTCAAGTCTGTGCTCACAACAACACAAAACTGCATTAAAAGCTGTTCTTTTGCATAGAGACCCTTATTTGCTGATTGCTATTGAAACATATTGTGTGAATCTTAGTTTTTCCTTTATGTGTATCTGCTCACCACTTCACTCAAAACACAAAACGCTTACTAAGTCTGATGTGGCATCTCGCAAACCAGCGGGTGTGGGCATTAAAACGCGTGTGTGATGTACACAACTTTAGTATAGGGCACATTTTCAAGTCTGTGCTCACAACCAAAACTGCATTAAAAGCTGTTCTTTTGCATAGAGACCCTTATTTGCTGATTGCTATTGAAACATATTGTGTGAATCTTAGTTTTTCCTTTTATGTGTATCTGCTCACCACTTCACTCAAAACACAAAACGCTTACTAAGTCTGATGTGGCATCTCGCAAACCAGCGGGGGTGGGCATTAAAACGCGTGTGTGATGTACACAACTTTAGTATAGGGCACATTTTCAAGTCTGTGCTCACAACACAAAACTGCATTAAAAGCTGTTCTTTTGCATAGAGACCCTTATTTGCTGATTGCTATTGAAAATATTGTGTGAATCTTAGTTTTTCCTTTATGTGTATCTGCTCACCACTTCACTCAAAACACAAAACGCTTACTAAGTCTGATGTGGCATCTCGCAAACCAGCGGGTGTGGGCATTAAAACGCGTGTGTGATGTACACAACTTTAGTATAGGGCACATTTTCAAGTCTGTGCTCACAACACAAAACTGCATTAAAAGCTGTTCTTTTGCATAGAGACCCTTATTTGCTGATTGCTATTGAAACATATTGTGTGAATCTTAGTTTTTCCTTTATGTGTATCTGCTCACCACTTCACTCAAAACACAAAACGCTTACTAAGTCTGATGTGGCATCTCGCAAACCAGCGGGTGTGGGCATTAAAACGCGTGTGTGATGTACACAACTTTAGTATAGGGCACATTTTCAAGTCTGTGCTCACAACACAAAACTGCATTAAAAGCTGTTCTTTTGCATAGAGACCCTTATTTGCTGATTGCTATTGAAACATATTGTGTGAATCTTAGTTTTTCCTTTATGTGTATCTGCTCACCACTTCACTCAAAACACAAAACGCTTACTAAGTCTGATGTGGCATCTCGCAAACCAGCGGGTGTGGGCATTAAAACGCGTGTGTGATGTACACAACTTTAGTATAGGGCACATTTTCAAGTCTGTGCTCACAACACAAAACTGCATTAAAAGCTGTTCTTTTGCATAGAGACCCTTATTTGCTGATTGCTATTGAAACATATTGTGTGAATCTTAGTTTTTCCTTTATGTGTATCTGCTCACCACTTCACTCAAAACACAAAACGCTTACTAAGTCTGATGTGGCATCTCGCAAACCAGCGGGTGTGGGCATTAAAACGCGTGTGTGATGTACACAACTTTAGTATAGGGCACATTTTCAAGTCTGTGCTCACAACACAAAACTGCATTAAAAGCTGTTCTTTTGCATAGAGACCCTTATTTGCTGATTGCTATTGAAACATATTGTGTGAATCTTAGTTTTTCCTTTATGTGTATCTGCTCACCACTTCACTCAAAACACAAAACGCTTACTAAGTCTGATGTGGCATCTCGCAAACCAGCGGGTGTGGGCATTAAAACGCGTGTGTGATGTACACAACTTTAGTATAGGGCACATTTTCAAGTCTGTGCTCACAACACAAAACTGCATTAAAAGCTGTTCTTTTGCATAGAGACCCTTATTTGCTGATTGCTATTGAAACATATTGTGTGAATCTTAGTTTTTCCTTTATGTGTATCTGCTCACCACTTCACTCAAAACACAAAACGCTTACTAAGTCTGATGTGGCATCTCGCAAACCAGCGGGTGTGGGCATTAAAACGCGTGTGTGATGTACACAACTTTAGTATAGGGCACATTTTCAAGTCTGTGCTCACAACACAAAACTGCATTAAAAGCTGTTCTTTTGCATAGAGACCCTTATTTGCTGATTGCTATTGAAACATATTGTGTGAATCTTAGTTTTTCCTTTTATGTGTATCTGCTCACCACTTCACTCAAAACACAAAACGCTTACTAAGTCTGATGTGGCATCTCGCAAACCAGCGGGTGTGGGCATTAAAACGCGTGTGTGATGTACACAACTTTAGTATAGGGCACATTTTCAAGTCTGTGCTCACAACACAAAACTGCATTAAAAGCTGTTCTTTTGCATAGAGACCCTTATTTGCTGATTGCTATTGAAACATATTGTGTGAATCTTAGTTTTTCCTTTTATGTGTATCTGCTCACCACTTCACTCAAAACACAAAACGCTTACTAAGTCTGATGTGGCATCTCGCAAACCAGCGGGTGTGGGCATTAAAACGCGTGTGTGATGTACACAACTTTAGTATAGGGCACATTTTCAAGTCTGTGCTCACAACACAAAACTGCATTAAAAGCTGTTCTTTTGCATAGAGACCCTTATTTGCTGATTGCTATTGAAACATATTGTGTGAATCTTAGTTTTTCCTTTATGTGTATCTGCTCACCACTTCACTCAAAACACAAAACGCTTACTAAGTCTGATGTGGCATCTCGCAAACCAGCGGGTGTGGGCATTAAAACGCGTGTGTGATGTACACAACTTTAGTATAGGGCACATTTTCAAGTCTGTGCTCACAACACAAAACTGCATTAAAAGCTGTTCTTTTGCATAGAGACCCTTATTTGCTGATTGCTATTGAAACATATTGTGTGAATCTTAGTTTTTCCTTTATGTGTATCTGCTCACCACTTCACTCAAAACACAAAACGCTTACTAAGTCTGATGTGGCATCTCGCAAACCAGCGGGTGTGGGCATTAAAACGCGTGTGTGATGTACACAACTTTAGTATAGGGCACATTTTCAAGTCTGTGCTCACAACACAAAACTGCATTAAAAGCTGTTCTTTTGCATAGAGACCCTTATTTGCTGATTGCTATTGAAACATATTGTGTGAATCTTAGTTTTTCCTTTATGTGTATCTGCTCACCACTTCACTCAAAACACAAAACGCTTACTAAGTCTGATGTGGCATCTCGCAAACCAGCGGGTGTGGGCATTAAAACGCGTGTGTGATGTACACAACTTTAGTATAGGGCACATTTTCAAGTCTGTGCTCACAACACAAAACTGCATTAAAAGCTGTTCTTTTGCATAGAGACCCTTATTTGCTGATTGCTATTGAAACATATTGTGTGAATCTTAGTTTTTCCTTTATGTGTATCTGCTCACCACTTCACTCAAAACACAAAACGCTTACTAAGTCTGATGTGGCATCTCGCAAACCAGCGGGTGTGGGCATTAAAACGCGTGTGTGATGTACACAACTTTAGTATAGGGCACATTTTCAAGTCTGTGCTCACAACACAAAACTGCATTAAAAGCTGTTCTTTTGCATAGAGACCCTTATTTGCTGATTGCTATTGAAACATATTGTGTGAATCTTAGTTTTTCCTTTATGTGTATCTGCTCACCACTTCACTCAAAACACAAAACGCTTACTAAGTCTGATGTGGCATCTCGCAAACCAGCGGGTGTGGGCATTAAAACGCGTGTGTGATGTACACAACTTTAGTATAGGGCACATTTTCAAGTCTGTGCTCACAACACAAAACTGCATTAAAAGCTGTTCTTTTGCATAGAGACCCTTATTTGCTGATTGCTATTGAAACATATTGTGTGAATCTTAGTTTTTCCTTTATGTGTATCTGCTCACCACTTCACTCAAAACACAAAACGCTTACTAAGTCTGATGTGGCATCTCGCAAACCAGCGGGTGTGGGCATTAAAACGCGTGTGTGATGTACACAACTTTAGTATAGGGCACATTTTCAAGTCTGTGCTCACAACACAAAACTGCATTAAAAGCTGTTCTTTTGCATAGAGACCCTTATTTGCTGATTGCTATTGAAACATATTGTGTGAATCTTAGTTTTTCCTTTATGTGTATCTGCTCACCACTTCACTCAAAACACAAAACGCTTACTAAGTCTGATGTGGCATCTCGCAAACCAGCGGGTGTGGGCATTAAAACGCGTGTGTGATGTACACAACTTTAGTATAGGGCACATTTTCAAGTCTGTGCTCACAACACAAAACTGCATTAAAAGCTGTTCTTTTGCATAGAGACCCTTATTTGCTGATTGCTATTGAAACATATTGTGTGAATCTTAGTTTTTCCTTTATGTGTATCTGCTCACCACTTCACTCAAAACACAAAACGCTTACTAAGTCTGATGTGGCATCTCGCAAACCAGCGGGTGTGGGCATTAAAACGCGTGTGTGATGTACACAACTTTAGTATAGGGCACATTTTCAAGTCTGTGCTCACAACACAAAACTGCATTAAAAGCTGTTCTTTTGCATAGAGACCCTTATTTGCTGATTGCTATTGAAACATATTGTGTGAATCTTAGTTTTTCCTTTATGTGTATCTGCTCACCACTTCACTCAAAACACAAAACGCTTACTAAGTCTGATGTGGCATCTCGCAAACCAGCGGGTGTGGGCATTAAAACGCGTGTGTGATGTACACAACTTTAGTATAGGGCACATTTTCAAGTCTGTGCTCACAACACAAAACTGCATTAAAAGCTGTTCTTTTGCATAGAGACCCTTATTTGCTGATTGCTATTGAAACATATTGTGTGAATCTTAGTTTTTCCTTTATGTGTATCTGCTCACCACTTCACTCAAAACACAAAACGCTTACTAAGTCTGATGTGGCATCTCGCAAACCAGCGGGTGTGGGCATTAAAACGCGTGTGTGATGTACACAACTTTAGTATAGGGCACATTTTCAAGTCTGTGCTCACAACACAAAACTGCATTAAAAGCTGTTCTTTTGCATAGAGACCCTTATTTGCTGATTGCTATTGAAACATATTGTGTGAATCTTAGATTTTCCTTTTATGTGTATCTGCTCACCACTTCACTCAAAACACAAAACGCTTACTAAGTCTGATGTGGCATCTCGCAAACCAGCGGGTGTGGGCATTAAAACGCGTGTGTGATGTACACAACTTTAGTATAGGGCACATTTTCAAGTCTGTGCTCACAACACAAAACTGCATTAAAAGCTGTTCTTTTGCATAGAGACCCTTATTTGCTGATTGCTATTGAAACATATTGTGTGAATCTTAGTTTTTCCTTTATGTGTATCTGCTCACCACTTCACTCAAAACACAAAACGCTTACTAAGTCTGATGTGGCATCTCGCAAACCAGCGGGTGTGGGCATTAAAACGCGTGTGTGATGTACACAACTTTAGTATAGGGCACATTTTCAAGTCTGTGCTCACAACACAAAACTGCATTAAAAGCTGTTCTTTTGCATAGAGACCCTTATTTGCTGATTGCTATTGAAACATATTGTGTGAATCTTAGATTTTCCTTTATGTGTATCTGCTCACCACTTCACTCAAAACACAAAACGCTTACTAAGTCTGATGTGGCATCTCGCAAACCAGCGGGTGTGGGCATTAAAACGCTGTGTGATGTACACAACTTTAGTATAGGGCACATTTTCAAGTCTGTGCTCACAACACAAAACTGCATTAAAAGCTGTTCTTTTGCATAGAGACCCTTATTTGCTGATTGCTATTGAAACATATTGTGTGAATCTTAGTTTTTCCTTTATGTGTATCTGCTCACCACTTCACTCAAAACACAAAACGCTTACTAAGTCTGATGTGGCATCTCGCAAACCAGCGGGTGTGGGCATTAAAACGCGTGTGTGATGTACACAACTTTAGTATAGGGCACATTTTCAAGTCTGTGCTCACAACACAAAACTGCATTAAAAGCTGTTCTTTTGCATAGAGACCCTTATTTGCTGATTGCTATTGAAACATATTGTGTGAATCTTAGTTTTTCCTTTTATATGTATCTGCTCACCACTTCACTCAAAACACAAAACGCTTACTAAGTCTGATGTGGCATCTCGCAAACCAGCGGGTGTGGGCATTAAAACGCGTGTGTGATGTACACAACTTTAGTATAGGGCACATTTTCAAGTCTGTGCTCACAACACAAAACTGCATTAAAAGCTGTTCTTTTGCATAGAGACCCTTATTTGCTGATTGCTATTGAAACATATTGTGTGAATCTTAGTTTTTCCTTTTATGTGTATCTGCTCACCACTTCACTCAAAACACAAAACGCTTACTAAGTCTGATGTGGCATCTCGCAAACCAGCGGGTGTGGGCATTAAAACGCGTGTGTGATGTACACAACTTTAGTATAGGGCACATTTTCAAGTCTGTGCTCACAACACAAAACTGCATTAAAAGCTGTTCTTTTGCATAGAGACCCTTATTTGCTGATTGCTATTGAAACATATTGTGTGAATCTTAGTTTTTCCTTTTATGTGTATCTGCTCACCACTTCACTCAAAACACAAAACGCTTACTAAGTCTGATGTGGCATCTCGCAAACCAGCGGGTGTGGGCATTAAAACGCGTGTGTGATGTACACAACTTTAGTATAGGGCACATTTTCAAGTCTGTGCTCACAACACAAAACTGCATTAAAAGCTGTTCTTTTGCATAGAGACCCTTATTTGCTGATTGCTATTGAAACATATTGTGTGAATCTTAGTTTTTCCTTTTATGTGTATCTGCTCACCACTTCACTCAAAACACAAAACGCTTACTAAGTCTGATGTGGCATCTCGCAAACCAGCGGGTGTGGGCATTAAAACGCGTGTGTGATGTACACAACTTTAGTATAGGGCACATTTTCAAGTCTGTGCTCACAACACAAAACTGCATTAAAAGCTGTTCTTTTGCATAGAGACCTATTTGCTGATTGCTATTGAAACATATTGGTGAATCTTAGTTTTTCCTTTTATGTGTATTGCTCACCACTTCACTCAAAACACAAAACGTTACTAAGTCTGATGTGGCATCTCGCAAACCAGCGGGTGTGGGCATTAAAACGCGTGTGTGATGTACACAACTTTAGTATAGGGCACATTTTCAAGTCTGTGCTCACAACAGGAAACTGCATTTAAAAACAAAAGCTGTTCTTTGCATAGAGACCCTTATTTGGCTGATTGCTATTGAACATATTGTGGAATCTTAGATTTTCCTTTTATGTGTATCTGCTCACCACTTCACTCAAAACACAAAACGCTTACTAAGTCTGATGTGGCATCTCGCAAACCAGCGGGTGTGGGCATTAAAACGCGTGTGTGATGTACACAACTTTTAGTATAGGGCACATTTTCAGTCTGTGCTCACAACACAAAACTGCATTAAAAGCTGTTCTTTGCATAGAGACCCTTATTTGCTGATTGCTATTGAAACATATTGTGTGAATCTTAGTTTTTCCTTTTATGTGTATCTGCTCACCACTTCACTCAAAACACAAAACGCTTACTAAGTCTGATGTGGCATCTCGCAAACCAGCGGGTGTGGGCATTAAAACGCGTGTGTGATGTACACAACTTTAGTATAGGGCACATTTTCAAGTCTGTGCTCACAACACAAAACTGCATTAAAAGCTGTTCTTTTGCATAGAGACCCTTATTTGCTGATTGCTATTGAAACATATTGTGTGAATCTTAGTTTTTCCTTTTATGTGTATCTGCTCACCACTTCACTCAAAACACAAAACGCTTACTAAGTCTGATGTGGCATCTCGCAAACCAGCGGGTGTGGGCATTAAAACGCGTGTGTGATGTACACAACTTTAGTATAGGGCACATTTTCAAGTCTGTGCTCACAACACAAAACTGCATTAAAAGCTGTTCTTTTGCATAGAGACCCTTATTTGCTGATTGCTATTGAAACATATTGTGTGAATCTTAGTTTTTCCTTTTATGTGTATCTGCTCACCACTTCACTCAAAACACAAAACGCTTACTAAGTCTGATGTGGCATCTCGCAAACCAGCGGGTGTGGGCATTAAAACGCGTGTGTGATGTACACAACTTTAGTATAGGGCACATTTTCAAGTCTGTGCTCACAACACAAAACTGCATTAAAAGCTGTTCTTTTGCATAGAGACCCTTATTTGCTGATTGCTATTGAAACATATTGTGTGAATCTTAGTTTTTCCTTTTATGTGTATCTGCTCACCACTTCACTCAAAACACAAAACGCTTACTAAGTCTGATGTGGCATCTCGCAAACCAGCGGGTGTGGGCATTAAAACGCGTGTGTGATGTACACAACTTTAGTATAGGGCACATTTTCAAGTCTGTGCTCACAACACAAAACTGCATTAAAAGCTGTTCTTTTGCATAGAGACCCTTATTTGCTGATTGCTATTGAAACATATTGTGTGAATCTTAGTTTTTCCTTTTATGTGTATCTGCTCACCACTTCACTCAAAACACAAAACGCTTACTAAGTCTGATGTGGCATCTCGCAAACCAGCGGGTGTGGGCATTAAAACGCGTGTGTGATGTACACAACTTTAGTATAGGGCACATTTTCAAGTCTGTGCTCACAACACAAAACTGCATTAAAAGCTGTTCTTTTGCATAGAGACCCTTATTTGCTGATTGCTATTGAAACATATTGTGTGAATCTTAGTTTTTCCTTTTATGTGTATCTGCTCACCACTTCACTCAAAACACAAAACGCTTACTAAGTCTGATGTGGCATCTCGCAAACCAGCGGGTGTGGGCATTAAAACGCGTGTGTGATGTACACAACTTTAGTATAGGGCACATTTTCAAGTCTGTGCTCACAACACAAAACTGCATTAAAAGCTGTTCTTTTGCATAGAGACCCTTATTTGCTGATTGCTATTGAAACATATTGTGTGAATCTTAGTTTTTCCTTTTATGTGTATCTGCTCACCACTTCACTCAAAACACAAAACGCTTACTAAGTCTGATGTGGCATCTCGCAAACCAGCGGGTGTGGGCATTAAAACGCGTGTGTGATGTACACAACTTTAGTATAGGGCACATTTTCAAGTCTGTGCTCACAACACAAAACTGCATTAAAAGCTGTTCTTTTGCATAGAGACCCTTATTTGCTGATTGCTATTGAAACATATTGTGTGAATCTTAGTTTTTCCTTTTATGTGTATCTGCTCACCACTTCACTCAAAACACAAAACGCTTACTAAGTCTGATGTGGCATCTCGCAAACCAGCGGGTGTGGGCATTAAAACGCGTGTGTGATGTACACAACTTTAGTATAGGGCACATTTTCAAGTCTGTGCTCACAACACAAAACTGCATTAAAAGCTGTTCTTTTGCATAGAGACCCTTATTTGCTGATTGCTATTGAAACATATTGTGTGAATCTTAGTTTTTCCTTTTATGTGTATCTGCTCACCACTTCACTCAAAACACAAAACGCTTACTAAGTCTGATGTGGCATCTCGCAAACCAGCGGGTGTGGGCATTAAAACGCGTGTGTGATGTACACAACTTTAGTATAGGGCACATTTTCAAGTCTGTGCTCACAACACAAAACTGCATTAAAAGCTGTTCTTTTGCATAGAGACCCTTATTTGCTGATTGCTATTGAAACATATTGTGTGAATCTTAGTTTTTCCTTTTATGTGTATCTGCTCACCACTTCACTCAAAACACAAAACGCTTACTAAGTCTGATGTGGCATCTCGCAAACCAGCGGGTGTGGGCATTAAAACGCGTGTGTGATGTACACAACTTTAGTATAGGGCACATTTTCAAGTCTGTGCTCACAACACAAAACTGCATTAAAAGCTGTTCTTTTGCATAGAGACCCTTATTTGCTGATTGCTATTGAAACATATTGTGTGAATCTTAGTTTTTCCTTTTATGTGTATCTGCTCACCACTTCACTCAAAACACAAAACGCTTACTAAGTCTGATGTGGCATCTCGCAAACCAGCGGGTGTGGGCATTAAAACGCGTGTGTGATGTACACAACTTTAGTATAGGGCACATTTTCAAGTCTGTGCTCACAACACAAAACTGCATTAAAAGCTGTTCTTTTGCATAGAGACCCTTATTTGCTGATTGCTATTGAAACATATTGTGTGAATCTTAGTTTTTCCTTTTATGTGTATCTGCTCACCACTTCACTCAAAACACAAAACGCTTACTAAGTCTGATGTGGCATCTCGCAAACCAGCGGGTGTGGGCATTAAAACGCGTGTGTGATGTACACAACTTTAGTATAGGGCACATTTTCAAGTCTGTGCTCACAACACAAAACTGCATTAAAAGCTGTTCTTTTGCATAGAGACCCTTATTTGCTGATTGCTATTGAAACATATTGTGTGAATCTTAGTTTTTCCTTTTATGTGTATCTGCTCACCACTTCACTCAAAACACAAAACGCTTACTAAGTCTGATGTGGCATCTCGCAAACCAGCGGGTGTGGGCATTAAAACGCGTGTGTGATGTACACAACTTTAGTATAGGGCACATTTTCAAGTCTGTGCTCACAACACAAAACTGCATTAAAAGCTGTTCTTTTGCATAGAGACCCTTATTTGCTGATTGCTATTGAAACATATTGTGTGAATCTTAGTTTTTCCTTTTATGTGTATCTGCTCACCACTTCACTCAAAACACAAAACGCTTACTAAGTCTGATGTGGCATCTCGCAAACCAGCGGGTGTGGGCATTAAAACGCGTGTGTGATGTACACAACTTTAGTATAGGGCACATTTTCAAGTCTGTGCTCACAACACAAAACTGCATTAAAAGCTGTTCTTTTGCATAGAGACCCTTATTTGCTGATTGCTATTGAAACATATTGTGTGAATCTTAGTTTTTCCTTTTATGTGTATCTGCTCACCACTTCACTCAAAACACAAAACGCTTACTAAGTCTGATGTGGCATCTCGCAAACCAGCGGGTGTGGGCATTAAAACGCGTGTGTGATGTACACAACTTTAGTATAGGGCACATTTTCAAGTCTGTGCTCACAACACAAAACTGCATTAAAAGCTGTTCTTTTGCATAGAGACCCTTATTTGCTGATTGCTATTGAAACATATTGTGTGAATCTTAGTTTTTCCTTTTATGTGTATCTGCTCACCACTTCACTCAAAACACAAAACGCTTACTAAGTCTGATGTGGCATCTCGCAAACCAGCGGGTGTGGGCATTAAAACGCGTGTGTGATGTACACAACTTTAGTATAGGGCACATTTTCAAGTCTGTGCTCACAACACAAAACTGCATTAAAAGCTGTTCTTTTGCATAGAGACCCTTATTTGCTGATTGCTATTGAAACATATTGTGTGAATCTTAGTTTTTCCTTTTATGTGTATCTGCTCACCACTTCACTCAAAACACAAAACGCTTACTAAGTCTGATGTGGCATCTCGCAAACCAGCGGGTGTGGGCATTAAAACGCGTGTGTGATGTACACAACTTTAGTATAGGGCACATTTTCAAGTCTGTGCTCACAACACAAAACTGCATTAAAAGCTGTTCTTTTGCATAGAGACCCTTATTTGCTGATTGCTATTGAAACATATTGTGTGAATCTTAGTTTTTCCTTTTATGTGTATCTGCTCACCACTTCACTCAAAACACAAAACGCTTACTAAGTCTGATGTGGCATCTCGCAAACCAGCGGGTGTGGGCATTAAAACGCGTGTGTGATGTACACAACTTTAGTATAGGGCACATTTTCAAGTCTGTGCTCACAACACAAAACTGCATTAAAAGCTGTTCTTTTGCATAGAGACCCTTATTTGCTGATTGCTATTGAAACATATTGTGTGAATCTTAGTTTTTCCTTTTATGTGTATCTGCTCACCACTTCACTCAAAACACAAAACGCTTACTAAGTCTGATGTGGCATCTCGCAAACCAGCGGGTGTGGGCATTAAAACGCGTGTGTGATGTACACAACTTTAGTATAGGGCACATTTTCAAGTCTGTGCTCACAACACAAAACTGCATTAAAAGCTGTTCTTTTGCATAGAGACCCTTATTTGCTGATTGCTATTGAAACATATTGTGTGAATCTTAGTTTTTCCTTTTATGTGTATCTGCTCACCACTTCACTCAAAACACAAAACGCTTACTAAGTCTGATGTGGCATCTCGCAAACCAGCGGGTGTGGGCATTAAAACGCGTGTGTGATGTACACAACTTTAGTATAGGGCACATTTTCAAGTCTGTGCTCACAACACAAAACTGCATTAAAAGCTGTTCTTTTGCATAGAGACCCTTATTTGCTGATTGCTATTGAAACATATTGTGTGAATCTTAGTTTTTCCTTTTATGTGTATCTGCTCACCACTTCACTCAAAACACAAAACGCTTACTAAGTCTGATGTGGCATCTCGCAAACCAGCGGGTGTGGGCATTAAAACGCGTGTGTGATGTACACAACTTTAGTATAGGGCACATTTTCAAGTCTGTGCTCACAACACAAAACTGCATTAAAAGCTGTTCTTTTGCATAGAGACCCTTATTTGCTGATTGCTATTGAAACATATTGTGTGAATCTTAGTTTTTCCTTTTATGTGTATCTGCTCACCACTTCACTCAAAACACAAAACGCTTACTAAGTCTGATGTGGCATCTCGCAAACCAGCGGGTGTGGGCATTAAAACGCGTGTGTGATGTACACAACTTTAGTATAGGGCACATTTTCAAGTCTGTGCTCACAACACAAAACTGCATTAAAAGCTGTTCTTTTGCATAGAGACCCTTATTTGCTGATTGCTATTGAAACATATTGTGTGAATCTTAGTTTTTCCTTTTATGTGTATCTGCTCACCACTTCACTCAAAACACAAAACGCTTACTAAGTCTGATGTGGCATCTCGCAAACCAGCGGGTGTGGGCATTAAAACGCGTGTGTGATGTACACAACTTTAGTATAGGGCACATTTTCAAGTCTGTGCTCACAACACAAAACTGCATTAAAAGCTGTTCTTTTGCATAGAGACCCTTATTTGCTGATTGCTATTGAAACATATTGTGTGAATCTTAGTTTTTCCTTTTATGTGTATCTGCTCACCACTTCACTCAAAACACAAAACGCTTACTAAGTCTGATGTGGCATCTCGCAAACCAGCGGGTGTGGGCATTAAAACGCGTGTGTGATGTACACAACTTTAGTATAGGGCACATTTTCAAGTCTGTGCTCACAACACAAAACTGCATTAAAAGCTGTTCTTTTGCATAGAGACCCTTATTTGCTGATTGCTATTGAAACATTTGTGTGAATCTTAGTTTTTCCTTTTATGTGTATCTGCTCACCACTTCACTCAAAACACAAAACGCTTACTAAGTCTGATGTGGCATCTCGCAAACCAGCGGGTGTGGGCATTAAAACGCGTGTGTGATGTACACAACTTTAGTATAGGGCACATTTTCAAGTCTGTGCTCACAACACAAAACTGCATTAAAAGCTGTTCTTTTGCATAGAGACCCTTATTTGCTGATTGCTATTGAAACATATTGTGTGAATCTTAGTTTTTCCTTTTATGTGTATCTGCTCACCACTTCACTCAAAACACAAAACGCTTACTAAGTCTGATGTGGCATCTCGCAAACCAGCGGGTGTGGGCATTAAAACGCGTGTGTGATGTACACAACTTTAGTATAGGGCACATTTTCAAGTCTGTGCTCACAACACAAAACTGCATTAAAAGCTGTTCTTTTGCATAGAGACCCTTATTTGCTGATTGCTATTGAAACATATTGTGTGAATCTTAGTTTTTCCTTTTATGTGTATCTGCTCACCACTTCACTCAAAACACAAAACGCTTACTAAGTCTGATGTGGCATCTCGCAAACCAGCGGGTGTGGGCATTAAAACGCGTGTGTGATGTACACAACTTTAGTATAGGGCACATTTTCAAGTCTGTGCTCACAACACAAAACTGCATTAAAAGCTGTTCTTTTGCATAGAGACCCTTATTTGCTGATTGCTATTGAAACATATTGTGTGAATCTTAGTTTTTCCTTTTATGTGTATCTGCTCACCACTTCACTCAAAACACAAAACGCTTACTAAGTCTGATGTGGCATCTCGCAAACCAGCGGGTGTGGGCATTAAAACGCGTGTGTGATGTACACAACTTTAGTATAGGGCACATTTTCAAGTCTGTGCTCACAACACAAAACTGCATTAAAAGCTGTTCTTTTGCATAGAGACCCTTATTTGCTGATTGCTATTGAAACATATTGTGTGAATCTTAGTTTTTCCTTTTATGTGTATCTGCTCACCACTTCACTCAAAACACAAAACGCTTACTAAGTCTGATGTGGCATCTCGCAAACCAGGGGTGTGGGCATTAAAACGCGTGTGTGATGTACACAACTTTAGTATAGGGCACATTTTCAAGTCTGTGCTCACAACACAAAACTGCATTAAAAGCTGTTCTTTTGCATAGAGACCCTTATTTGCTGATTGCTATTGAAACATATTGTGTGAATCTTAGTTTTTCCTTTTATGTGTATCTGCTCACCACTTCACTCAAAACACAAAACGCTTACTAAGTCTGATGTGGCATCTCGCAAACCAGCGGGTGTGGGCATTAAAACGCGTGTGTGATGTACACAACTTTAGTATAGGGCACATTTTCAAGTCTGTGCTCACAACACAAAACTGCATTAAAAGCTGTTCTTTTGCATAGAGACCCTTATTTGCTGATTGCTATTGAAACATATTGTGTGAATCTTAGTTTTTCCTTTTATGTGTATCTGCTCACCACTTCACTCAAAACACAAAACGCTTACTAAGTCTGATGTGGCATCTCGCAAACCAGCGGGTGTGGGCATTAAAACGCGTGTGTGATGTACACAACTTTAGTATAGGGCACATTTTCAAGTCTGTGCTCACAACACAAAACTGCATTAAAAGCTGTTCTTTTGCATAGAGACCCTTATTTGCTGATTGCTATTGAAACATATTGTGTGAATCTTAGTTTTTCCTTTTATGTGTATCTGCTCACCACTTCACTCAAAACACAAAACGCTTACTAAGTCTGATGTGGCATCTCGCAAACCAGCGGGTGTGGGCATTAAAACGCGTGTGTGATGTACACAACTTTAGTATAGGGCACATTTTCAAGTCTGTGCTCACAACACAAAACTGCATTAAAAGCTGTTCTTTTGCATAGAGACCCTTATTTGCTGATTGCTATTGAAACATATTGTGTGAATCTTAGTTTTTCCTTTTATGTGTATCTGCTCACCACTTCACTCAAAACACAAAACGCTTACTAAGTCTGATGTGGCATCTCGCAAACCAGCGGGTGTGGGCATTAAAACGCGTGTGTGATGTACACAACTTTAGTATAGGGCACATTTTCAAGTCTGTGCTCACAACACAAAACTGCATTAAAAGCTGTTCTTTTGCATAGAGACCCTTATTTGCTGATTGCTATTGAAACATATTGTGTGAAATCTTAGTTTTTCCTTTTATGTGTATCTGCTCACCACTTCACTCAAAACACAAAACGCTTACTAAGTCTGATGTGGCATCTCGCAAACCAGCGGGTGTGGGCATTAAAACGCGTGTGTGATGTACACAACTTTAGTATAGGGCACATTTTCAAGTCTGTGCTCACAACACAAAACTGCATTAAAAGCTGTTCTTTTGCATAGAGACCCTTATTTGCTGATTGCTATTGAAACATATTGTGTGAATCTTAGTTTTTCCTTTTATGTGTATCTGCTCACCACTTCACTCAAAACACAAAACGCTTACTAAGTCTGATGTGGCATCTCGCAAACCAGCGGGTGTGGGCATTAAAACGCGTGTGTGATGTACACAACTTTAGTATAGGGCACATTTTCAAGTCTGTGCTCACAACACAAAACTGCATTAAAAGCTGTTCTTTTGCATAGAGACCCTTATTTGCTGATTGCTATTGAAACATATTGTGTGAATCTTAGTTTTTCCTTTTATGTGTATCTGCTCACCACTTCACTCAAAACACAAAACGCTTACTAAGTCTGATGTGGCATCTCGCAAACCAGCGGGTGTGGGCATTAAAACGCGTGTGTGATGTACACAACTTTAGTATAGGGCACATTTTCAAGTCTGTGCTCACAACACAAAACTGCATTAAAAGCTGTTCTTTTGCATAGAGACCCTTATTTGCTGATTGCTATTGAAACATATTGTGTGAATCTTAGTTTTTCCTTTTATGTGTATCTGCTCACCACTTCACTCAAAACACAAAACGCTTACTAAGTCTGATGTGGCATCTCGCAAACCAGCGGGTGTGGGCATTAAAACGCGTGTGTGATGTACACAACTTTAGTATAGGGCACATTTTCAAGTCTGTGCTCACAACACAAAACTGCATTAAAAGCTGTTCTTTTGCATAGAGACCCTTATTTGCTGATTGCTATTGAAACATATTGTGTGAATCTTAGTTTTTCCTTTTATGTGTATCTGCTCACCACTTCACTCAAAACACAAAACGCTTACTAAGTCTGATGTGGCATCTCGCAAACCAGCGGGTGTGGGCATTAAAACGCGTGTGTGATGTACACAACTTTAGTATAGGGCACATTTTCAAGTCTGTGCTCACAACACAAAACTGCATTAAAAGCTGTTCTTTTGCATAGAGACCCTTATTTGCTGATTGCTATTGAAACATATTGTGTGAATCTTAGTTTTTCCTTTTATGTGTATCTGCTCACCACTTCACTCAAAACACAAAACGCTTACTAAGTCTGATGTGGCATCTCGCAAACCAGCGGGTGTGGGCATTAAAACGCGTGTGTGATGTACACAACTTTAGTATAGGGCACATTTTCAAGTCTGTGCTCACAACACAAAACTGCATTAAAAGCTGTTCTTTTGCATAGAGACCCTTATTTGCTGATTGCTATTGAAACATATTGTGTGAATCTTAGTTTTTCCTTTTATGTGTATCTGCTCACCACTTCACTCAAAACACAAAACGCTTACTAAGTCTGATGTGGCATCTCGCAAACCAGCGGGTGTGGGCATTAAAACGCGTGTGTGATGTACACAACTTTAGTATAGGGCACATTTTCAAGTCTGTGCTCACAACACAAAACTGCATTAAAAGCTGTTCTTTTGCATAGAGACCCTTATTTGCTGATTGCTATTGAAACATATTGTGTGAATCTTAGTTTTTCCTTTTATGTGTATCTGCTCACCACTTCACTCAAAACACAAAACGCTTACTAAGTCTGATGTGGCATCTCGCAAACCAGCGGGTGTGGGCATTAAAACGCGTGTGTGATGTACACAACTTTAGTATAGGGCACATTTTCAAGTCTGTGCTCACAACACAAAACTGCATTAAAAGCTGTTCTTTTGCATAGAGACCCTTATTTGCTGATTGCTATTGAAACATATTGTGTGAATCTTAGTTTTTCCTTTTATGTGTATCTGCTCACCACTTCACTCAAAACACAAAACGCTTACTAAGTCTGATGTGGCATCTCGCAAACCAGCGGGTGTGGGCATTAAAACGCGTGTGTGATGTACACAACTTTAGTATAGGGCACATTTTCAAGTCTGTGCTCACAACACAAAACTGCATTAAAAGCTGTTCTTTTGCATAGAGACCCTTATTTGCTGATTGCTATTGAAACATATTGTGTGAATCTTAGTTTTTCCTTTTATGTGTATCTGCTCACCACTTCACTCAAAACACAAAACGCTTACTAAGTCTGATGTGGCATCTCGCAAACCAGCGGGTGTGGGCATTAAAACGCGTGTGTGATGTACACAACTTTAGTATAGGGCACATTTTCAAGTCTGTGCTCACAACACAAAACTGCATTAAAAGCTGTTCTTTTGCATAGAGACCCTTATTTGCTGATTGCTATTGAAACATATTGTGTGAATCTTAGTTTTTCCTTTTATGTGTATCTGCTCACCACTTCACTCAAACACAAAACGCTTACTAAGTCTGATGTGGCATCTCGCAAACCAGCGGGTGTGGGCATTAAAACGCGTGTGTGATGTACACAACTTTAGTATAGGGCACATTTTCAAGTCTGTGCTCACAACACAAAACTGCATTAAAAGCTGTTCTTTTGCATAGAGACCCTTATTTGCTGATTGCTATTGAAACATATTGTGTGAATCTTAGTTTTTCCTTTTATGTGTATCTGCTCACCACTTCACTCAAAACACAAAACGCTTACTAAGTCTGATGTGGCATCTCGCAAACCAGCGGGTGTGGGCATTAAAACGCGTGTGTGATGTACACAACTTTAGTATAGGGCACATTTTCAAGTCTGTGCTCACAACACAAAACTGCATTAAAAGCTGTTCTTTTGCATAGAGACCCTTATTTGCTGATTGCTATTGAAACATATTGTGTGAATCTTAGTTTTTCCTTTTATGTGTATCTGCTCACCACTTCACTCAAAACACAAAACGCTTACTAAGTCTGATGTGGCATCTCGCAAACCAGCGGGTGTGGGCATTAAAACGCGTGTGTGATGTACACAACTTTAGTATAGGGCACATTTTCAAGTCTGTGCTCAAACACAAAACTGCATTAAAAGCTGTTCTTTTGCATAGAGACCCTTATTTGCTGATTGCTATTGAAACATATTGTGTGAATCTTAGTTTTTCCTTTTATGTGTATCTGCTCACCACTTCACTCAAAACACAAAACGCTTACTAAGTCTGATGTGGCATCTCGCAAACCGGGGTGTGGGCATTAAAACGCGTGTGTGATGTACACAACTTTAGTATAGGGCACATTTTCAAGTCTGTGCTCACAACACAAAACTGCATTAAAAGCTGTTCTTTTGCATAGAGACCCTTATTTGCTGATTGCTATTGAAACATATTGTGTGAATCTTAGTTTTTCCTTTTATGTGTATCTGCTCACCACTTCACTCAAAACACAAAACGCTTACTAAGTCTGATGTGGCATCTCGCAAACCAGCGGGTGTGGGCATTAAAACGCGTGTGTGATGTACACAACTTTAGTATAGGGCACATTTTCAAGTCTGTGCTCACAACACAAAACTGCATTAAAAGCTGTTCTTTTGCATAGAGACCCTTATTTGCTGATTGCTATTGAAACATATTGTGTGAATCTTAGTTTTTCCTTTTATGTGTATCTGCTCACCACTTCACTCAAAACACAAAACGCTTACTAAGTCTGATGTGGCATCTCGCAAACCAGGGGTGTGGGCATTAAAACGCGTGTGTGATGTACACAACTTTAGTATAGGGCACATTTTCAAGTCTGTGCTCACAACACAAAACTGCATTAAAAGCTGTTCTTTTGCATAGAGACCCTTATTTGCTGATTGCTATTGAAACATATTGTGTGAATCTTAGTTTTTCCTTTTATGTGTATCTGCTCACCACTTCACTCAAAACACAAAACGCTTACTAAGTCTGATGTGGCATCTCGCAAACCAGCGGGTGTGGGCATTAAAACGCGTGTGTGATGTACACAACTTTAGTATAGGGCACATTTTCAAGTCTGTGCTCACAACACAAAACTGCATTAAAAGCTGTTCTTTTGCATAGAGACCCTTATTTGCTGATTGCTATTGAAACATATTGTGTGAATCTTAGTTTTTCCTTTTATGTGTATCTGCTCACCACTTCACTCAAAACACAAAACGCTTACTAAGTCTGATGTGGCATCTCGCAAACCAGCGGGTGTGGGCATTAAAACGCGTGTGTGATGTACACAACTTTAGTATAGGGCACATTTTCAAGTCTGTGCTCACAACACAAAACTGCATTAAAAGCTGTTTTTTGCATAGAGACCCTTATTTGCTGATTGCTATTGAAACATATTGTGTGAATCTAGTTTTTCCTTTTATGTGTATCTGCTCACCACTTCACTCAAAACACAAAACGCTTACTAAGTCTGATGTGGCATCTCGCAAACCAGCGGGTGTGGGCATTAAAACGCGTGTGTGATGTACACAACTTTAGTATAGGGCACATTTTCAAGTCTGTGCTCACACACAAAACTGCATTAAAAGCTGTTCTTTTGCATAGAGACCCTTATTTGCTGATTGCTATTGAAACATATTGTGTGAATCTTAGTTTTTCCTTTTATGTGTATCTGCTCACCACTTCACTCAAAACACAAAACGCTTACTAAGTCTGATGTGGCATCTCGCAAACCAGCGGGTGTGGGCATTAAAACGCGTGTGTGATGTACACAACTTTAGTATAGGGCACATTTTCAAGTCTGTGCTCACAACACAAAACTGCATTAAAAGCTGTTCTTTTGCATAGAGACCCTTATTTGCTGATTGCTATTGAAACATATTGTGAATTTGTTTTTCCTTTTATGTGTATCTGCTCACCACTTCTCAAAACACAAACGCTTACTAAGTCTGAT
>JAQKPU010000162.1:0-26708 GCA_030347295.1 Setipinna tenuifilis
TGGCATTAAAACGCGTGTGTGATGTACACAACTTTAGTATAGGGCACATTTTCAAGTCTGTGCTCACAACACAAAACTGCATTAAAAGCTGTTCTTTTGCATAGAGACCCTTATTTGCTGATTGCTATTGAAACATATTGTGTGAATCTTAGTTTTTCCTTTATGTGTATCTGCTCACCACTTCACTCAAAACACAAAACGCTTACTAAGTCTGATGTGGCATCTCGCAAACCAGCGGGTGTGGGCATTAAAACGCGTGTGTGATGTACACAACTTTAGTATAGGGCACATTTTCAAGTCTGTGCTCACAACACAAAACTGCATTAAAAGCTGTTCTTTTGCATAGAGACCCTTATTTGCTGATTGCTATTGAAACATATTGTGTGAATCTTAGTTTTTCCTTTTATGTGTATCTGCTCACCACTTCACTCAAAACACAAAACGCTTACTAAGTCTGATGTGGCATCTCGCAAACCAGCGGGTGTGGGCATTAAAACGCGTGTGTGATGTACACAACTTTAGTATAGGGCACATTTTCAAGTCTGTGCTCACAACACAAAACTGCATTAAAAGCTGTTCTTTTGCATAGAGACCCTTATTTGCTGATTGCTATTGAAACATATTGTGTGAATCTTAGTTTTTCCTTTTATGTGTATCTGCTCACCACTTCACTCAAAACACAAAACGCTTACTAAGTCTGATGTGGCATCTCGCAAACCAGCGGGTGTGGGCATTAAAACGCGTGTGTGATGTACACAACTTTAGTATAGGGCACATTTTCAAGTCTGTGCTCACAACACAAAACTGCATTAAAAGCTGTTCTTTTGCATAGAGACCCTTATTTGCTGATTGCTATTGAAACATATTGTGTGAATCTTAGTTTTTCCTTTTATGTGTATCTGCTCACCACTTCACTCAAAACACAAAACGCTTACTAAGTCTGATGTGGCATCTCGCAAACCAGCGGGTGTGGGCATTAAAACGCGTGTGTGATGTACACAACTTTAGTATAGGGCACATTTTCAAGTCTGTGCTCACAACACAAAACTGCATTAAAAGCTGTTCTTTTGCATAGAGACCCTTATTTGCTGATTGCTATTGAAACATATTGTGTGAATCTTAGTTTTTCCTTTTATGTGTATCTGCTCACCACTTCACTCAAAACACAAAACGCTTACTAAGTCTGATGTGGCATCTCGCAAACCAGCGGGTGTGGGCATTAAAACGCGTGTGTGATGTACACAACTTTAGTATAGGGCACATTTTCAAGTCTGTGCTCACAACACAAAACTGCATTAAAAGCTGTTCTTTTGCATAGAGACCCTTATTTGCTGATTGCTATTGAAACATATTGTGTGAATCTTAGTTTTTCCTTTTATGTGTATCTGCTCACCACTTCACTCAAAACACAAAACGCTTACTAAGTCTGATGTGGCATCTCGCAAACCAGCGGGTGTGGGCATTAAAACGCGTGTGTGATGTACACAACTTTAGTATAGGGCACATTTTCAAGTCTGTGCTCACAACACAAAACTGCATTAAAAGCTGTTCTTTTGCATAGAGACCCTTATTTGCTGATTGCTATTGAAACATATTGTGTGAATCTTAGTTTTTCCTTTTATGTGTATCTGCTCACCACTTCACTCAAAACACAAAACGCTTACTAAGTCTGATGTGGCATCTCGCAAACCAGCGGGTGTGGGCATTAAAACGCGTGTGTGATGTACACAACTTTAGTATAGGGCACATTTTCAAGTCTGTGCTCACAACACAAAACTGCATTAAAAGCTGTTCTTTTGCATAGAGACCCTTATTTGCTGATTGCTATTGAAACATATTGTGTGAATCTTAGTTTTTCCTTTTATGTGTATCTGCTCACCACTTCACTCAAAACACAAAACGCTTACTAAGTCTGATGTGGCATCTCGCAAACCAGCGGGTGTGGGCATTAAAACGCGTGTGTGATGTACACAACTTTAGTATAGGGCACATTTTCAAGTCTGTGCTCACAACACAAAACTGCATTAAAAGCTGTTCTTTTGCATAGAGACCCTTATTTGCTGATTGCTATTGAAACATATTGTGTGAATCTTAGTTTTTCCTTTTATGTGTATCTGCTCACCACTTCACTCAAAACACAAAACGCTTACTAAGTCTGATGTGGCATCTCGCAAACCAGCGGGTGTGGGCATTAAAACGCGTGTGTGATGTACACAACTTTAGTATAGGGCACATTTTCAAGTCTGTGCTCACAACACAAAACTGCATTAAAAGCTGTTCTTTTGCATAGAGACCCTTATTTGCTGATTGCTATTGAAACATATTGTGTGAATCTTAGTTTTTCCTTTTATGTGTATCTGCTCACCACTTCACTCAAAACACAAAACGCTTACTAAGTCTGATGTGGCATCTCGCAAACCAGCGGGTGTGGGCATTAAAACGCGTGTGTGATGTACACAACTTTAGTATAGGGCACATTTTCAAGTCTGTGCTCACAACACAAAACTGCATTAAAAGCTGTTCTTTTGCATAGAGACCCTTATTTGCTGATTGCTATTGAAACATATTGTGTGAATCTTAGTTTTTCCTTTATGTGTATCTGCTCACCACTTCACTCAAAACACAAAACGCTTACTAAGTCTGATGTGGCATCTCGCAAACCAGCGGGTGTGGGCATTAAAACGCGTGTGTGATGTACACAACTTTAGTATAGGGCACATTTTCAAGTCTGTGCTCACAACACAAAACTGCATTAAAAGCTGTTCTTTTGCATAGAGACCCTTATTTGCTGATTGCTATTGAAACATATTGTGTGAATCTTAGTTTTTCCTTTTATGTGTATCTGCTCACCACTTCACTCAAAACACAAAACGCTTACTAAGTCTGATGTGGCATCTCGCAAACCAGCGGGTGTGGGCATTAAAACGCGTGTGTGATGTACACAACTTTAGTATAGGGCACATTTTCAAGTCTGTGCTCACAACACAAAACTGCATTAAAAGCTGTTCTTTTGCATAGAGACCCTTATTTGCTGATTGCTATTGAAACATATTGTGTGAATCTTAGTTTTTCCTTTTATGTGTATCTGCTCACCACTTCACTCAAAACACAAAACGCTTACTAAGTCTGATGTGGCATCTCGCAAACCAGCGGGTGTGGGCATTAAAACGCGTGTGTGATGTACACAACTTTAGTATAGGGCACATTTTCAAGTCTGTGCTCACAACACAAAACTGCATTAAAAGCTGTTCTTTTGCATAGAGACCCTTATTTGCTGATTGCTATTGAAACATATTGTGTGAATCTTAGTTTTTCCTTTTATGTGTATCTGCTCACCACTTCACTCAAAACACAAAACGCTTACTAAGTCTGATGTGGCATCTCGCAAACCAGCGGGTGTGGGCATTAAAACGCGTGTGTGATGTACACAACTTTAGTATAGGGCACATTTTCAAGTCTGTGCTCACAACACAAAACTGCATTAAAAGCTGTTCTTTTGCATAGAGACCCTTATTTGCTGATTGCTATTGAAACATATTGTGTGAATCTTAGTTTTTCCTTTTATGTGTATCTGCTCACCACTTCACTCAAAACACAAAACGCTTACTAAGTCTGATGTGGCATCTCGCAAACCAGCGGGTGTGGGCATTAAAACGCGTGTGTGATGTACACAACTTTAGTATAGGGCACATTTTCAAGTCTGTGCTCACAACACAAAACTGCATTAAAAGCTGTTCTTTTGCATAGAGACCCTTATTTGCTGATTGCTATTGAAACATATTGTGTGAATCTTAGTTTTTCCTTTTATGTGTATCTGCTCACCACTTCACTCAAAACACAAAACGCTTACTAAGTCTGATGTGGCATCTCGCAAACCAGCGGGTGTGGGCATTAAAACGCGTGTGTGATGTACACAACTTTAGTATAGGGCACATTTTCAAGTCTGTGCTCACAACACAAAACTGCATTAAAAGCTGTTCTTTTGCATAGAGACCCTTATTTGCTGATTGCTATTGAAACATATTGTGTGAATCTTAGTTTTTCCTTTTATGTGTATCTGCTCACCACTTCACTCAAAACACAAAACGCTTACTAAGTCTGATGTGGCATCTCGCAAACCAGCGGGTGTGGGCATTAAAACGCGTGTGTGATGTACACAACTTTAGTATAGGGCACATTTTCAAGTCTGTGCTCACAACACAAAACTGCATTAAAAGCTGTTCTTTTGCATAGAGACCCTTATTTGCTGATTGCTATTGAAACATATTGTGTGAATCTTAGTTTTTCCTTTTATGTGTATCTGCTCACCACTTCACTCAAAACACAAAACGCTTACTAAGTCTGATGTGGCATCTCGCAAACCAGCGGGTGTGGGCATTAAAACGCGTGTGTGATGTACACAACTTTAGTATAGGGCACATTTTCAAGTCTGTGCTCACAACACAAAACTGCATTAAAAGCTGTTCTTTTGCATAGAGACCCTTATTTGCTGATTGCTATTGAAACATATTGTGTGAATCTTAGTTTTTCCTTTTATGTGTATCTGCTCACCACTTCACTCAAAACACAAAACGCTTACTAAGTCTGATGTGGCATCTCGCAAACCAGCGGGTGTGGGCATTAAAACGCGTGTGTGATGTACACAACTTTAGTATAGGGCACATTTTCAAGTCTGTGCTCACAACACAAAACTGCATTAAAAGCTGTTCTTTTGCATAGAGACCCTTATTTGCTGATTGCTATTGAAACATATTGTGTGAATCTTAGTTTTTCCTTTTATGTGTATCTGCTCACCACTTCACTCAAAACACAAAACGCTTACTAAGTCTGATGTGGCATCTCGCAAACCAGCGGGTGTGGGCATTAAAACGCGTGTGTGATGTACACAACTTTAGTATAGGGCACATTTTCAAGTCTGTGCTCACAACACAAAACTGCATTAAAAGCTGTTCTTTTGCATAGAGACCCTTATTTGCTGATTGCTATTGAAACATATTGTGTGAATCTTAGTTTTTCCTTTTATGTGTATCTGCTCACCACTTCACTCAAAACACAAAACGCTTACTAAGTCTGATGTGGCATCTCGCAAACCAGCGGGTGTGGGCATTAAAACGCGTGTGTGATGTACACAACTTTAGTATAGGGCACATTTTCAAGTCTGTGCTCACAACACAAAACTGCATTAAAAGCTGTTCTTTTGCATAGAGACCCTTATTTGCTGATTGCTATTGAAACATATTGTGTGAATCTTAGTTTTTCCTTTTATGTGTATCTGCTCACCACTTCACTCAAAACACAAAACGCTTACTAAGTCTGATGTGGCATCTCGCAAACCAGCGGGTGTGGGCATTAAAACGCGTGTGTGATGTACACAACTTTAGTATAGGGCACATTTTCAAGTCTGTGCTCACAACACAAAACTGCATTAAAAGCTGTTCTTTTGCATAGAGACCCTTATTTGCTGATTGCTATTGAAACATATTGTGTGAATCTTAGTTTTTCCTTTTATGTGTATCTGCTCACCACTTCACTCAAAACACAAAACGCTTACTAAGTCTGATGTGGCATCTCGCAAACCAGCGGGTGTGGGCATTAAAACGCGTGTGTGATGTACACAACTTTAGTATAGGGCACATTTTCAAGTCTGTGCTCACAACACAAAACTGCATTAAAAGCTGTTCTTTTGCATAGAGACCCTTATTTGCTGATTGCTATTGAAACATATTGTGTGAATCTTAGTTTTTCCTTTTATGTGTATCTGCTCACCACTTCACTCAAAACACAAAACGCTTACTAAGTCTGATGTGGCATCTCGCAAACCAGCGGGTGTGGGCATTAAAACGCGTGTGTGATGTACACAACTTTAGTATAGGGCACATTTTCAAGTCTGTGCTCACAACACAAAACTGCATTAAAAGCTGTTCTTTTGCATAGAGACCCTTATTTGCTGATTGCTATTGAAACATATTGTGTGAATCTTAGTTTTTCCTTTTATGTGTATCTGCTCACCACTTCACTCAAAACACAAAACGCTTACTAAGTCTGATGTGGCATCTCGCAAACCAGCGGGTGTGGGCATTAAAACGCGTGTGTGATGTACACAACTTTAGTATAGGGCACATTTTCAAGTCTGTGCTCACAACACAAAACTGCATTAAAAGCTGTTCTTTTGCATAGAGACCCTTATTTGCTGATTGCTATTGAAACATATTGTGTGAATCTTAGTTTTTCCTTTTATGTGTATCTGCTCACCACCACTCAAAACACAAAACGCTTACTAAGTCTGATGTGGCATCTCGCAAACCAGCGGGTGTGGGCATTAAAACGCGTGTGTGATGTACACAACTTTAGTATAGGGCACATTTTCAAGTCTGTGCTCACAACACAAAACTGCATTAAAAGCTGTTCTTTTGCATAGAGACCCTTATTTGCTGATTGCTATTGAAACATATTGTGTGAATCTTAGTTTTTCCTTTTATGTGTATCTGCTCACCACTTCACTCAAAACACAAAACGCTTACTAAGTCTGATGTGGCATCTCGCAAACCAGCGGGTGTGGGCATTAAAACGCGTGTGTGATGTACACAACTTTAGTATAGGGCACATTTTCAAGTCTGTGCTCACAACACAAAACTGCATTAAAAGCTGTTCTTTTGCATAGAGACCCTTATTTGCTGATTGCTATTGAAACATATTGTGTGAATCTTAGTTTTTCCTTTTATGTGTATCTGCTCACCACTTCACTCAAAACACAAAACGCTTACTAAGTCTGATGTGGCATCTCGCAAACCAGCGGGTGTGGGCATTAAAACGCGTGTGTGATGTACACAACTTTAGTATAGGGCACATTTTCAAGTCTGTGCTCACAACACAAAACTGCATTAAAAGCTGTTCTTTTGCATAGAGACCCTTATTTGCTGATTGCTATTGAAACATATTGTGTGAATCTTAGTTTTTCCTTTTATGTGTATCTGCTCACCACTTCACTCAAAACACAAAACGCTTACTAAGTCTGATGTGGCATCTCGCAAACCAGCGGGTGTGGGCATTAAAACGCGTGTGTGATGTACACAACTTTAGTATAGGGCACATTTTCAAGTCTGTGCTCACAACACAAAACTGCATTAAAAGCTGTTCTTTTGCATAGAGACCCTTATTTGCTGATTGCTATTGAAACATATTGTGTGAATCTTAGTTTTTCCTTTTATGTGTATCTGCTCACCACTTCACTCAAAACACAAAACGCTTACTAAGTCTGATGTGGCATCTCGCAAACCAGCGGTGTGGGCATTAAAACGCGTGTGTGATGTACACAACTTTAGTATAGGGCACATTTTCAAGTCTGTGCTCACAACACAAAACTGCATTAAAAGCTGTTCTTTTGCATAGAGACCCTTATTTGCTGATTGCTATTGAAACATATTGTGTGAATCTTAGTTTTTCCTTTTATGTGTATCTGCTCACCACTTCACTCAAAACACAAAACGCTTACTAAGTCTGATGTGGCATCTCGCAAACCAGCGGGTGTGGGCATTAAAACGCGTGTGTGATGTACACAACTTTAGTATAGGGCACATTTTCAAGTCTGTGCTCACAACACAAAACTGCATTAAAAGCTGTTCTTTTGCATAGAGACCCTTATTTGCTGATTGCTATTGAAACATATTGTGTGAATCTTAGTTTTTCCTTTTATGTGTATCTGCTCACCACTTCACTCAAAACACAAAACGCTTACTAAGTCTGATGTGGCATCTCGCAAACCAGCGGGTGTGGGCATTAAAACGCGTGTGTGATGTACACAACTTTAGTATAGGGCACATTTTCAAGTCTGTGCTCACAACACAAAACTGCATTAAAAGCTGTTCTTTTGCATAGAGACCCTTATTTGCTGATTGCTATTGAAACATATTGTGTGAATCTTAGTTTTTCCTTTTATGTGTATCTGCTCACCACTTCACTCAAAACACAAAACGCTTACTAAGTCTGATGTGGCATCTCGCAAACCAGCGGGTGTGGGCATTAAAACGCGTGTGTGATGTACACAACTTTAGTATAGGGCACATTTTCAAGTCTGTGCTCACAACACAAAACTGCATTAAAAGCTGTTCTTTTGCATAGAGACCCTTATTTGCTGATTGCTATTGAAACATATTGTGTGAATCTTAGTTTTTCCTTTTATGTGTATCTGCTCACCACTTCACTCAAAACACAAAACGCTTACTAAGTCTGATGTGGCATCTCGCAAACCAGCGGGTGTGGGCATTAAAACGCGTGTGTGATGTACACAACTTTAGTATAGGGCACATTTTCAAGTCTGTGCTCACAACACAAAACTGCATTAAAAGCTGTTCTTTTGCATAGAGACCCTTATTTGCTGATTGCTATTGAAACATATTGTGTGAATCTTAGTTTTTCCTTTTATGTGTATCTGCTCACCACTTCACTCAAAACACAAAACGCTTACTAAGTCTGATGTGGCATCTCGCAAACCAGCGGGTGTGGGCATTAAAACGCGTGTGTGATGTACACAACTTTAGTATAGGGCACATTTTCAAGTCTGTGCTCACAACACAAAACTGCATTAAAAGCTGTTCTTTTGCATAGAGACCCTTATTTGCTGATTGCTATTGAAACATATTGTGTGAATCTTAGTTTTTCCTTTTATGTGTATCTGCTCACCACTTCACTCAAAACACAAAACGCTTACTAAGTCTGATGTGGCATCTCGCAAACCAGCGGTGTGGGCATTAAAACGCGTGTGTGATGTACACAACTTTAGTATAGGGCACATTTTCAAGTCTGTGCTCACAACACAAAACTGCATTAAAAGCTGTTCTTTTGCATAGAGACCCTTATTTGCTGATTGCTATTGAAACATATTGTGTGAATCTTAGTTTTTCCTTTTATGTGTATCTGCTCACCACTTCACTCAAAACACAAAACGCTTACTAAGTCTGATGTGGCATCTCGCAAACCAGCGGGTGTGGGCATTAAAACGCGTGTGTGATGTACACAACTTTAGTATAGGGCACATTTTCAAGTCTGTGCTCACAACACAAAACTGCATTAAAAGCTGTTCTTTTGCATAGAGACCCTTATTTGCTGATTGCTATTGAAACATATTGTGTGAATCTTAGTTTTTCCTTTTATGTGTATCTGCTCACCACTTCACTCAAAACACAAAACGCTTACTAAGTCTGATGTGGCATCTCGCAAACCAGCGGGTGTGGGCATTAAAACGCGTGTGTGATGTACACAACTTTAGTATAGGGCACATTTTCAAGTCTGTGCTCACAACACAAAACTGCATTAAAAGCTGTTCTTTTGCATAGAGACCCTTATTTGCTGATTGCTATTGAAACATATTGTGTGAATCTTAGTTTTTCCTTTTATGTGTATCTGCTCACCACTTCACTCAAAACACAAAACGCTTACTAAGTCTGATGTGGCATCTCGCAAACCAGCGGGTGTGGGCATTAAAACGCGTGTGTGATGTACACAACTTTAGTATAGGGCACATTTTCAAGTCTGTGCTCACAACACAAAACTGCATTAAAAGCTGTTCTTTTGCATAGAGACCCTTATTTGCTGATTGCTATTGAAACATATTGTGTGAATCTTAGTTTTTCCTTTATGTGTATCTGCTCACCACTTCACTCAAAACACAAAACGCTTACTAAGTCTGATGTGGCATCTCGCAAACCAGCGGTGTGTGGCATTAAAACGCGTGTGTGATGTACACAACTTTAGTATAGGGCACATTTTCAAGTCTGTGCTCACAACACAAAACTGCATTAAAAGCTGTTCTTTTGCATAGAGACCCTTATTTGCTGATTGCTATTGAAACATATTGTGTGAATCTTAGTTTTTCCTTTTATGTGTATCTGCTCACCACTTCACTCAAAACACAAAACGCTTACTAAGTCTGATGTGGCATCTCGCAAACCAGCGGGTGTGGGCATTAAAACGCGTGTGTGATGTACACAACTTTAGTATAGGGCACATTTTCAAGTCTGTGCTCACAACACAAAACTGCATTAAAAGCTGTTCTTTTGCATAGAGACCCTTATTTGCTGATTGCTATTGAAACATATTGTGTGAATCTTAGTTTTTCCTTTTATGTGTATCTGCTCACCACTTCACTCAAAACACAAAACGCTTACTAAGTCTGATGTGGCATCTCGCAAACCAGCGGTGTGGGCATTAAAACGCGTGTGTGATGTACACAACTTTAGTATAGGGCACATTTTCAAGTCTGTGCTCACAACACAAAACTGCATTAAAAGCTGTTCTTTTGCATAGAGACCCTTATTTGCTGATTGCTATTGAAACATATTGTGTGAATCTTAGTTTTTCCTTTTATGTGTATCTGCTCACCACTTCACTCAAAACACAAAACGCTTACTAAGTCTGATGTGGCATCTCGCAAACCAGCGGGTGTGGGCATTAAAACGCGTGTGTGATGTACACAACTTTAGTATAGGGCACATTTTCAAGTCTGTGCTCACAACACAAAACTGCATTAAAAGCTGTTCTTTTGCATAGAGACCCTTATTTGCTGATTGCTATTGAAACATATTGTGTGAATCTTAGTTTTTCCTTTTATGTGTATCTGCTCACCACTTCACTCAAAACACAAAACGCTTACTAAGTCTGATGTGGCATCTCGCAAACCAGCGGGTGTGGGCATTAAAACGCGTGTGTGATGTACACAACTTTAGTATAGGGCACATTTTCAAGTCTGTGCTCACAACACAAAACTGCATTAAAAGCTGTTCTTTTGCATAGAGACCCTTATTTGCTGATTGCTATTGAAACATATTGTGTGAATCTTAGTTTTTCCTTTTATGTGTATCTGCTCACCACTTCACTCAAAACACAAAACGCTTACTAAGTCTGATGTGGCATCTCGCAAACCAGCGGGTGGGCATTAAAACGCGTGTGTGATGTACACAACTTTAGTATAGGGCACATTTTCAAGTCTGTGCTCACAACACAAAACTGCATTAAAAGCTGTTCTTTTGCATAGAGACCCTTTTTGCTGATTGCTATTGAAACATATTGTGAATCTTAGTTTTTCCTTTATGTGTATCTGCTCACCACTTCACTCAAAACACAAAACGCTTACTAAGTCTGATGTGGCATCTCGCAAACCAGCGGGTGTGGGCATTAAAACGCGTGTGTGATGTACACAACTTTAGTATAGGGCACATTTTCAAGTCTGTGCTCACAACACAAAACTGCATTAAAAGCTGTTCTTTTGCATAGAGACCCTTATTTGCTGATTGCTATTGAAACATATTGTGTGAATCTTAGTTTTTTCTTTTTATGTGTATCTGCTCACCACTTCACTCAAAACACAAAACGCTTACTAAGTCTGATGTGGCATCTCGCAAACCAGCGGGTGTGGGCATTAAAACGCGTGTGTGATGTACACAACTTTATATAGGGCACATTTTCAAGTCTGTGCTCACAACACAAAACTGCATTAAAAGCTGTTCTTTTGCATAGAGACCCTTATTTGCTGATTGCTATTGAAACATATTGTGTGAATCTTAGTTTTTCCTTTTATGTGTATCTGCTCACCACTTCACTCAAAACACAAAACGCTTACTAAGTCTGATGTGGCATCTCGCAAACCCGGGTGTGGGCATTAAAACGCGTGTGTGATGTACACAACTTAGTATAGGGCACATTTTCAAGTCTGTGCTCACAACACAAAACTGCATTATAAAGCTGTTCTTTTGCATAGAGACCCTTATTTGCTGATTGCTATTGAAACATATTGTGTGAATCTTAGTTTTTTTCCTTTTATGTGTATCTGCTCACCACTTCACTCAAACACAAAACGCTTACTAAGTCTGATGTGGCATCTCGCAAACCAGCGGGTGTGGGCATTAAAACGCGTGTGTGATGTACACAACTTTAGTAAGGGCACATTTTCAAGTCTGTGCTCACAACACAAACTGCATTAAAAGCTGTTCTTTGCATAGAGACCCTTATTTGCTGATTGCAATTGAAACAATTGTGGAATCTTAGTTTTCCTTTTATGTGTATCTGCTCACCACTTCACTCAAAACACAAAACGCTTCTATCTGATGTGGCATCTCGCAAACCAGCGGGTGTGGGATTAAAACGCGTGTGTGATGTACACAACTTTAGTATAGGGCACATTTTCAAGTCTGTGCTCACAACACAAAACTGCATTAAAAGCTGTTCTTTTGCATAGAGACCCTTATTTGCTGATTGCTATTGAAACATATTGTGTGAATCTTAGTTTTTCCTTTTATGTGTATCTGCTCACCACTTCACTCAAAACACAAAACGCTTACTAAGTCTGATGTGGCATCTCGCAAACCAGCGGGTGTGGGCATTAAAACGCGTGTGTGATGTACACAACTTTAGTATAGGGCACATTTTCAAGTCTGTGCTCACAACACAAAACTGCATTAAAAGCTGTTCTTTTGCATAGAGACCCTTATTTGCTGATTGCTATTGAAACATATTGTGTGAATCTTAGTTTTTCCTTTTATGTGTATCTGCTCACCACTTCACTCAAAACACAAAACGCTTACTAAGTCTGATGTGGCATCTCGCAAACCAGCGGGTGTGGGCATTAAAACGCGTGTGTGATGTACACAACTTTAGTATAGGGCACATTTTCAAGTCTGTGCTCACAACACAAAACTGCATTAAAAGCTGTTCTTTTGCATAGAGACCCTTATTTGCTGATTGCTATTGAAACATATTGTGTGAATCTTAGTTTTTCCTTTTATGTGTATCTGCTCACCACTTCACTCAAAACACAAAACGCTTACTAAGTCTGATGTGGCATCTCGCAAACCAGCGGGTGTGGGCATTAAAACGCGTGTGTGATGTACACAACTTTAGTATAGGGCACATTTTCAAGTCTGTGCTCACAACACAAAACTGCATTAAAAGCTGTTCTTTTGCATAGAGACCCTTATTTGCTGATTGCTATTGAAACATATTGTGTGAATCTTAGTTTTTCCTTTTATGTGTATCTGCTCACCACTTCACTCAAAACACAAAACGCTTACTAAGTCTGATGTGGCATCTCGCAAACCAGCGGGTGTGGGCATTAAAACGCGTGTGTGATGTACACAACTTTAGTATAGGGCACATTTTCAAGTCTGTGCTCACAACACAAAACTGCATTAAAAGCTGTTCTTTTGCATAGAGACCCTTATTTGCTGATTGCTATTGAAACATATTGTGTGAATCTTAGTTTTTCCTTTTATGTGTATCTGCTCACCACTTCACTCAAAACACAAAACGCTTACTAAGTCTGATGTGGCATCTCGCAAACCAGCGGGTGTGGGCATTAAAACGCGTGTGTGATGTACACAACTTTAGTATAGGGCACATTTTCAAGTCTGTGCTCACAACACAAAACTGCATTAAAAGCTGTTCTTTTGCATAGAGACCCTTATTTGCTGATTGCTATTGAAACATATTGTGTGAATCTTAGTTTTTCCTTTTATGTGTATCTGCTCACCACTTCACTCAAAACACAAAACGCTTACTAAGTCTGATGTGGCATCTCGCAAACCAGCGGGTGTGGGCATTAAAACGCGTGTGTGATGTACACAACTTTAGTATAGGGCACATTTTCAAGTCTGTGCTCACAACACAAAACTGCATTAAAAGCTGTTCTTTTGCATAGAGACCCTTATTTGCTGATTGCTATTGAAACATATTGTGTGAATCTTAGTTTTCCTTTTATGTGTATCTGCTCACCACTTCACTCAAAACACAAAACGCTTACTAAGTCTGATGTGGCATCTCGCAAACCAGCGGGTGTGGGCATTAAAACGCGTGTGTGATGTACACAACTTTAGTATAGGGCACATTTTCAAGTCTGTGCTCACAACACAAAACTGCATTAAAAGCTGTTCTTTTGCATAGAGACCCTTATTTGCTGATTGCTATTGAAACATATTGTGTGAATCTTAGTTTTTCCTTTTATGTGTATCTGCTCACCACTTCACTCAAAACACAAAACGCTTACTAAGTCTGATGTGGCATCTCGCAAACCAGCGGGTGTGGGCATTAAAACGCGTGTGTGATGTACACAACTTTAGTATAGGGCACATTTTCAAGTCTGTGCTCACAACACAAAACTGCATTAAAAGCTGTTCTTTTGCATAGAGACCCTTATTTGCTGATTGCTATTGAAACATATTGTGTGAATCTTAGTTTTTCCTTTTATGTGTATCTGCTCACCACTTCACTCAAAACACAAAACGCTTACTAAGTCTGATGTGGCATCTCGCAAACCAGCGGGTGTGGGCATTAAAACGCGTGTGTGATGTACACAACTTTAGTATAGGGCACATTTTCAAGTCTGTGCTCACAACACAAAACTGCATTAAAAGCTGTTCTTTTGCATAGAGACCCTTATTTGCTGATTGCTATTGAAACATATTGTGTGAATCTTAGTTTTTCCTTGTGTATCTGCTCACCACTTCACTCAAAACACAAAACGCTTACTAAGTCTGATGTGGCATCTCGCAAACCAGCGGGTGTGGGCATTAAAACGCGTGTGTGATGTACACAACTTTAGTATAGGGCACATTTTCAAGTCTGTGCTCACAACACAAAACTGCATTAAAAGCTGTTCTTTTGCATAGAGACCCTTATTTGCTGATTGCTATTGAAACATATTGTGTGAATCTTAGTTTTTCCTTTTATGTGTATCTGCTCACCACTTCACTCAAAACACAAAACGCTTACTAAGTCTGATGTGGCATCTCGCAAACCAGCGGGTGTGGGCATTAAAACGCGTGTGTGATGTACACAACTTTAGTATAGGGCACATTTTCAAGTCTGTGCTCACAACACAAAACTGCATTAAAAGCTGTTCTTTTGCATAGAGACCCTTATTTGCTGATTGCTATTGAAACATATTGTGTGAATCTTAGTTTTTCCTTTTGTGTATCTGCTCACCACTTCACTCAAAACGCTTACTAAGTCTGATGTGGCATCTCGCAAACCAGCGGGTGTGGGCATTAAAACGCGTGTGTGATGTACACAACTTTAGTATAGGGCACATTTTCAAGTCTGTGCTCACAACACAAAACTGCATTAAAAGCTGTTCTTTTGCATAGAGACCCTTATTTGCTGATTGCTATTGAAACATATTGTGTGAATCTTAGTTTTTCCTTTTATGTGTATCTGCTCACCACTTCACTCAAAACACAAAACGCTTACTAAGTCTGATGTGGCATCTCGCAAACCAGCGGGTGTGGGCATTAAAACGCGTGTGTGATGTACACAACTTTAGTATAGGGCACATTTTCAAGTCTGTGCTCACAACACAAAACTGCATTAAAAGCTGTTCTTTTGCATAGAGACCCTTATTTGCTGATTGCTATTGAAACATATTGTGTGAATCTTAGTTTTTCCTTTTATGTGTATCTGCTCACCACTTCACTCAAAACACAAAACGCTTACTAAGTCTGATGTGGCATCTCGCAAACCAGCGGGTGTGGGCATTAAAACGCGTGTGTGATGTACACAACTTTAGTATAGGGCACATTTTCAAGTCTGTGCTCACAACACAAAACTGCATTAAAAGCTGTTCTTTTGCATAGAGACCCTTATTTGCTGATTGCTATTGAAACATATTGTGTGAATCTTAGTTTTTCCTTTTATGTGTATCTGCTCACCACTTCACTCAAAACACAAAACGCTTACTAAGTCTGATGTGGCATCTCGCAAACCAGCGGGTGTGGGCATTAAAACGCGTGTGTGATGTACACAACTTTAGTATAGGGCACATTTTCAAGTCTGTGCTCACAACACAAAACTGCATTAAAAGCTGTTCTTTTGCATAGAGACCCTTATTTGCTGATTGCTATTGAAACATATTGTGTGAATCTTAGTTTTTCCTTTTATGTGTATCTGCTCACCACTTCACTCAAAACACAAAACGCTTACTAAGTCTGATGTGGCATCTCGCAAACCAGCGGGTGTGGGCATTAAAACGCGTGTGTGATGTACACAACTTTAGTATAGGGCACATTTTCAAGTCTGTGCTCACAACACAAAACTGCATTAAAAGCTGTTCTTTTGCATAGAGACCCTTATTTGCTGATTGCTATTGAAACATATTGTGTGAATCTTAGTTTTTCCTTTTATGTGTATCTGCTCACCACTTCACTCAAAACACAAAACGCTTACTAAGTCTGATGTGGCATCTCGCAAACCAGCGGGTGTGGGCATTAAAACGCGTGTGTGATGTACACAACTTTAGTATAGGGCACATTTTCAAGTCTGTGCTCACAACACAAAACTGCATTAAAAGCTGTTCTTTTGCATAGAGACCCTTATTTGCTGATTGCTATTGAAACATATTGTGTGAATCTTAGTTTTTCCTTTTATGTGTATCTGCTCACCACTTCACTCAAAACACAAAACGCTTACTAAGTCTGATGTGGCATCTCGCAAACCAGCGGGTGTGGGCATTAAAACGCGTGTGTGATGTACACAACTTTAGTATAGGGCACATTTTCAAGTCTGTGCTCACAACACAAAACTGCATTAAAAGCTGTTCTTTTGCATAGAGACCCTTATTTGCTGATTGCTATTGAAACATATTGTGTGAATCTTAGTTTTTCCTTTTATGTGTATCTGCTCACCACTTCACTCAAAACACAAAACGCTTACTAAGTCTGATGTGGCATCTCGCAAACCAGCGGGTGTGGGCATTAAAACGCGTGTGTGATGTACACAACTTTAGTATAGGGCACATTTTCAAGTCTGTGCTCACAACACAAAACTGCATTAAAAGCTGTTCTTTTGCATAGAGACCCTTATTTGCTGATTGCTATTGAAACATATTGTGTGAATCTTAGTTTTTCCTTTTATGTGTATCTGCTCACCACTTCACTCAAAACACAAAACGCTTACTAAGTCTGATGTGGCATCTCGCAAACCAGCGGGTGTGGGCATTAAAACGCGTGTGTGATGTACACAACTTTAGTATAGGGCACATTTTCAAGTCTGTGCTCACAACACAAAACTGCATTAAAAGCTGTTCTTTTGCATAGAGACCCTTATTTGCTGATTGCTATTGAAACATATTGTGTGAATCTTAGTTTTTCCTTTTATGTGTATCTGCTCACCACTTCACTCAAAACACAAAACGCTTACTAAGTCTGATGTGGCATCTCGCAAACCAGCGGGTGTGGGCATTAAAACGCGTGTGTGATGTACACAACTTTAGTATAGGGCACATTTTCAAGTCTGTGCTCACAACACAAAACTGCATTAAAAGCTGTTCTTTTGCATAGAGACCCTTATTTGCTGATTGCTATTGAAACATATTGTGTGAATCTTAGTTTTTCCTTTTATGTGTATCTGCTCACCACTTCACTCAAAACACAAAACGCTTACTAAGTCTGATGTGGCATCTCGCAAACCAGCGGGTGTGGGCATTAAAACGCGTGTGTGATGTACACAACTTTAGTATAGGGCACATTTTCAAGTCTGTGCTCACAACACAAAACTGCATTAAAAGCTGTTCTTTTGCATAGAGACCCTTATTTGCTGATTGCTATTGAAACATATTGTGTGAATCTTAGTTTTTCCTTTTATGTGTATCTGCTCACCACTTCACTCAAAACACAAAACGCTTACTAAGTCTGATGTGGCATCTCGCAAACCAGCGGGTGTGGGCATTAAAACGCGTGTGTGATGTACACAACTTTAGTATAGGGCACATTTTCAAGTCTGTGCTCACAACACAAAACTGCATTAAAAGCTGTTCTTTTGCATAGAGACCCTTATTTGCTGATTGCTATTGAAACATATTGTGTGAATCTTAGTTTTTCCTTTTATGTGTATCTGCTCACCACTTCACTCAAAACACAAAACGCTTACTAAGTCTGATGTGGCATCTCGCAAACCAGCGGGTGTGGGCATTAAAACGCGTGTGTGATGTACACAACTTTAGTATAGGGCACATTTTCAAGTCTGTGCTCACAACACAAAACTGCATTAAAAGCTGTTCTTTTGCATAGAGACCCTTATTTGCTGATTGCTATTGAAACATATTGTGTGAATCTTAGTTTTTTTTTATTGTATCTGCTCACCACTTCACTCAAAACACAAAACGCTTACTAAGTCTGATGTGGCATCTCGCAAACCAGCGGGTGTGGGCATTAAAACGCGTGTGTGATGTACACAACTTTAGTATAGGGCACATTTTCAAGTCTGTGCTCACAACACAAAACTGCATTAAAAGCTGTTCTTTTGCATAGAGACCCTTATTTGCTGATTGCTATTGAAACATATTGTGTGAATCTTAGTTTTTCCTTTTATGTGTATCTGCTCACCACTTCACTCAAAACACAAAACGCTTACTAAGTCTGATGTGGCATCTCGCAAACCAGCGGGTGTGGGCATTAAAACGCGTGTGTGATGTACACAACTTTAGTATAGGGCACATTTTCAAGTCTGTGCTCACAACACAAAACTGCATTAAAAGCTGTTCTTTTGCATAGAGACCCTTATTTGCTGATTGCTATTGAAACATATTGTGTGAATCTTAGTTTTTCCTTTTATGTGTATCTGCTCACCACTTCACTCAAAACACAAAACGCTTACTAAGTCTGATGTGGCATCTCGCAAACCAGCGGGTGTGGGCATTAAAACGCGTGTGTGATGTACACAACTTTAGTATAGGGCACATTTTCAAGTCTGTGCTCACAACACAAAACTGCATTAAAAGCTGTTCTTTTGCATAGAGACCCTTATTTGCTGATTGCTATTGAAACATATTGTGTGAATCTTAGTTTTTCCTTTTATGTGTATCTGCTCACCACTTCACTCAAAACACAAAACGCTTACTAAGTCTGATGTGGCATCTCGCAAACCAGCGGGTGTGGGCATTAAAACGCGTGTGTGATGTACACAACTTTAGTATAGGGCACATTTTCAAGTCTGTGCTCACAACACAAAACTGCATTAAAAGCTGTTCTTTTGCATAGAGACCCTTATTTGCTGATTGCTATTGAAACATATTGTGTGAATCTTAGTTTTTCCTTTTATGTGTATCTGCTCACCACTTCACTCAAAACACAAAACGCTTACTAAGTCTGATGTGGCATCTCGCAAACCAGCGGGTGTGGGCATTAAAACGCGTGTGTGATGTACACAACTTTAGTATAGGGCACATTTTCAAGTCTGTGCTCACAACACAAAACTGCATTAAAAGCTGTTCTTTTGCATAGAGACCCTTATTTGCTGATTGCTATTGAAACATATTGTGTGAATCTTAGTTTTTCCTTTTATGTGTATCTGCTCACCACTTCACTCAAAACACAAAACGCTTACTAAGTCTGATGTGGCATCTCGCAAACCAGCGGGTGTGGGCATTAAAACGCGTGTGTGATGTACACAACTTTAGTATAGGGCACATTTTCAAGTCTGTGCTCACAACACAAAACTGCATTAAAAGCTGTTCTTTTGCATAGAGACCCTTATTTGCTGATTGCTATTGAAACATATTGTGTGAATCTTAGTTTTTCCTTTTATGTGTATCTGCTCACCACTTCACTCAAAACACAAAACGCTTACTAAGTCTGATGTGGCATCTCGCAAACCAGCGGGTGTGGGCATTAAAACGCGTGTGTGATGTACACAACTTTAGTATAGGGCACATTTTCAAGTCTGTGCTCACAACACAAAACTGCATTAAAAGCTGTTCTTTTGCATAGAGACCCTTATTTGCTGATTGCTATTGAAACATATTGTGTGAATCTTAGTTTTTCCTTTTATGTGTATCTGCTCACCACTTCACTCAAAACACAAAACGCTTACTAAGTCTGATGTGGCATCTCGCAAACCAGCGGGTGTGGGCATTAAAACGCGTGTGTGATGTACACAACTTTAGTATAGGGCACATTTTCAAGTCTGTGCTCACAACACAAAACTGCATTAAAAGCTGTTCTTTTGCATAGAGACCCTTATTTGCTGATTGCTATTGAAACATATTGTGTGAATCTTAGTTTTTCCTTTTATGTGTATCTGCTCACCACTTCACTCAAAACACAAAACGCTTACTAAGTCTGATGTGGCATCTCGCAAACCAGCGGGTGTGGGCATTAAAACGCGTGTGTGATGTACACAACTTTAGTATAGGGCACATTTTCAAGTCTGTGCTCACAACACAAAACTGCATTAAAAGCTGTTCTTTTGCATAGAGACCCTTATTTGCTGATTGCTATTGAAACATATTGTGTGAATCTTAGTTTTTCCTTTTATGTGTATCTGCTCACCACTTCACTCAAAACACAAAACGCTTACTAAGTCTGATGTGGCATCTCGCAAACCAGCGGGTGTGGGCATTAAAACGCGTGTGTGATGTACACAACTTTAGTATAGGGCACATTTTCAAGTCTGTGCTCACAACACAAAACTGCATTAAAAGCTGTTCTTTTGCATAGAGACCCTTATTTGCTGATTGCTATTGAAACATATTGTGTGAATCTAGTTTTTCCTTTTATGTGTATCTGCTCACCACTTCACTCAAAACACAAAACGCTTACTAAGTCTGATGTGGCATCTCGCAAACCAGCGGGTGTGGGCATTAAAACGCGTGTGTGATGTACACAACTTTAGTATAGGGCACATTTTCAAGTCTGTGCTCACAACACAAAACTGCATTAAAAGCTGTTCTTTTGCATAGAGACCCTTATTTGCTGATTGCTATTGAAACATATTGTGTGAATCTTAGTTTTTCCTTTTATGTGTATCTGCTCACCACTTCACTCAAAACACAAAACGCTTACTAAGTCTGATGTGGCATCTCGCAAACCAGCGGGTGTGGGCATTAAAACGCGTGTGTGATGTACACAACTTTAGTATAGGGCACATTTTCAAGTCTGTGCTCACAACACAAAACTGCATTAAAAGCTGTTCTTTTGCATAGAGACCCTTATTTGCTGATTGCTATTGAAACATATTGTGTGAATCTTAGTTTTTCCTTTTATGTGTATCTGCTCACCACTTCACTCAAAACACAAAACGCTTACTAAGTCTGATGTGGCATCTCGCAAACCAGCGGGTGTGGGCATTAAAACGCGTGTGTGATGTACACAACTTTAGTATAGGGCACATTTTCAAGTCTGTGCTCACAACACAAAACTGCATTAAAAGCTGTTCTTTTGCATAGAGACCCTTATTTGCTGATTGCTATTGAAACATATTGTGTGAATCTTAGTTTTTCCTTTTATGTGTATCTGCTCACCACTTCACTCAAAACACAAAACGCTTACTAAGTCTGATGTGGCATCTCGCAAACCAGCGGGTGTGGGCATTAAAACGCGTGTGTGATGTACACAACTTTAGTATAGGGCACATTTTCAAGTCTGTGCTCACAACACAAAACTGCATTAAAAGCTGTTCTTTTGCATAGAGACCCTTATTTGCTGATTGCTATTGAAACATATTGTGTGAATCTTAGTTTTTCCTTTTATGTGTATCTGCTCACCACTTCACTCAAAACACAAAACGCTTACTAAGTCTGATGTGGCATCTCGCAAACCAGCGGGTGTGGGCATTAAAACGCGTGTGTGATGTACACAACTTTAGTATAGGGCACATTTTCAAGTCTGTGCTCACAACACAAAACTGCATTAAAAGCTGTTCTTTTGCATAGAGACCCTTATTTGCTGATTGCTATTGAAACATATTGTGTGAATCTTAGTTTTTCCTTTTATGTGTATCTGCTCACCACTTCACTCAAAACACAAAACGCTTACTAAGTCTGATGTGGCATCTCGCAAACCAGCGGGTGTGGGCATTAAAACGCGTGTGTGATGTACACAACTTTAGTATAGGGCACATTTTCAAGTCTGTGCTCACAACACAAAACTGCATTAAAAGCTGTTCTTTTGCATAGAGACCCTTATTTGCTGATTGCTATTGAAACATATTGTGTGAATCTTAGTTTTTCCTTTTATGTGTATCTGCTCACCACTTCACTCAAAACACAAAACGCTTACTAAGTCTGATGTGGCATCTCGCAAACCAGCGGGTGTGGGCATTAAAACGCGTGTGTGATGTACACAACTTTAGTATAGGGCACATTTTCAAGTCTGTGCTCACAACACAAAACTGCATTAAAAGCTGTTCTTTTGCATAGAGACCCTTATTTGCTGATTGCTATTGAAACATATTGTGTGAATCTTAGTTTTTCCTTTTATGTGTATCTGCTCACCACTTCACTCAAAACACAAAACGCTTACTAAGTCTGATGTGGCATCTCGCAAACCAGCGGGTGTGGGCATTAAAACGCGTGTGTGATGTACACAACTTTAGTATAGGGCACATTTTCAAGTCTGTGCTCACAACACAAAACTGCATTAAAAGCTGTTCTTTTGCATAGAGACCCTTATTTGCTGATTGCTATTGAAACATATTGTGTGAATCTTAGTTTTTCCTTTTATGTGTATCTGCTCACCACTTCACTCAAAACACAAAACGCTTACTAAGTCTGATGTGGCATCTCGCAAACCAGCGGGTGTGGGCATTAAAACGCGTGTGTGATGTACACAACTTTAGTATAGGGCACATTTTCAAGTCTGTGCTCACAACACAAAACTGCATTAAAAGCTGTTCTTTTGCATAGAGACCCTTATTTGCTGATTGCTATTGAAACATATTGTGTGAATCTTAGTTTTTCCTTTTATGTGTATCTGCTCACCACTTCACTCAAAACACAAAACGCTTACTAAGTCTGATGTGGCATCTCGCAAACCAGCGGGTGTGGGCATTAAAACGCGTGTGTGATGTACACAACTTTAGTATAGGGCACATTTTCAAGTCTGTGCTCACAACACAAAACTGCATTAAAAGCTGTTCTTTTGCATAGAGACCCTTATTTGCTGATTGCTATTGAAACATATTGTGTGAATCTTAGTTTTTCCTTTTATGTGTATCTGCTCACCACTTCACTCAAAACACAAAACGCTTACTAAGTCTGATGTGGCATCTCGCAAACCAGCGGGTGTGGGCATTAAAACGCGTGTGTGATGTACACAACTTTAGTATAGGGCACATTTTCAAGTCTGTGCTCACAACACAAAACTGCATTAAAAGCTGTTCTTTTGCATAGAGACCCTTATTTGCTGATTGCTATTGAAACATATTGTGTGAATCTTAGTTTTTCCTTTTATGTGTATCTGCTCACCACTTCACTCAAAACACAAAACGCTTACTAAGTCTGATGTGGCATCTCGCAAACCAGCGGGTGTGGGCATTAAAACGCGTGTGTGATGTACACAACTTTAGTATAGGGCACATTTTCAAGTCTGTGCTCACAACACAAAACTGCATTAAAAGCTGTTCTTTTGCATAGAGACCCTTATTTGCTGATTGCTATTGAAACATATTGTGTGAATCTTAGTTTTTCCTTTTATGTGTATCTGCTCACCACTTCACTCAAAACACAAAACGCTTACTAAGTCTGATGTGGCATCTCGCAAACCAGCGGGTGTGGGCATTAAAACGCGTGTGTGATGTACACAACTTTAGTATAGGGCACATTTTCAAGTCTGTGCTCACAACACAAAACTGCATTAAAAGCTGTTCTTTTGCATAGAGACCCTTATTTGCTGATTGCTATTGAAACATATTGTGTGAATCTTAGTTTTTCCTTTTATGTGTATCTGCTCACCACTTCACTCAAAACACAAAACGCTTACTAAGTCTGATGTGGCATCTCGCAAACCAGCGGGTGTGGGCATTAAAACGCGTGTGTGATGTACACAACTTTAGTATAGGGCACATTTTCAAGTCTGTGCTCACAACACAAAACTGCATTAAAAGCTGTTCTTTTGCATAGAGACCCTTATTTGCTGATTGCTATTGAAACATATTGTGTGAATCTTAGTTTTTCCTTTTATGTGTATCTGCTCACCACTTCACTCAAAACACAAAACGCTTACTAAGTCTGATGTGGCATCTCGCAAACCAGCGGGTGTGGGCATTAAAACGCGTGTGTGATGTACACAACTTTAGTATAGGGCACATTTTCAAGTCTGTGCTCACAACACAAAACTGCATTAAAAGCTGTTCTTTTGCATAGAGACCCTTATTTGCTGATTGCTATTGAAACATATTGTGTGAATCTTAGTTTTTCCTTTTATGTGTATCTGCTCACCACTTCACTCAAAACACAAAACGCTTACTAAGTCTGATGTGGCATCTCGCAAACCAGCGGGTGTGGGCATTAAAACGCGTGTGTGATGTACACAACTTTAGTATAGGGCACATTTTCAAGTCTGTGCTCACAACACAAAACTGCATTAAAAGCTGTTCTTTTGCATAGAGACCCTTATTTGCTGATTGCTATTGAAACATATTGTGTGAATCTTAGTTTTTCCTTTTATGTGTATCTGCTCACCACTTCACTCAAAACACAAAACGCTTACTAAGTCTGATGTGGCATCTCGCAAACCAGCGGGTGTGGGCATTAAAACGCGTGTGTGATGTACACAACTTTAGTATAGGGCACATTTTCAAGTCTGTGCTCACAACACAAAACTGCATTAAAAGCTGTTCTTTTGCATAGAGACCCTTATTTGCTGATTGCTATTGAAACATATTGTGTGAATCTTAGTTTTTCCTTTTATGTGTATCTGCTCACCACTTCACTCAAAACACAAAACGCTTACTAAGTCTGATGTGGCATCTCGCAAACCAGCGGGTGTGGGCATTAAAACGCGTGTGTGATGTACACAACTTTAGTATAGGGCACATTTTCAAGTCTGTGCTCACAACACAAAACTGCATTAAAAGCTGTTCTTTTGCATAGAGACCCTTATTTGCTGATTGCTATTGAAACATATTGTGTGAATCTTAGTTTTTCCTTTTATGTGTATCTGCTCACCACTTCACTCAAAACACAAAACGCTTACTAAGTCTGATGTGGCATCTCGCAAACCAGCGGGTGTGGGCATTAAAACGCGTGTGTGATGTACACAACTTTAGTATAGGGCACATTTTCAAGTCTGTGCTCACAACACAAAACTGCATTAAAAGCTGTTCTTTTGCATAGAGACCCTTATTTGCTGATTGCTATTGAAACATATTGTGTGAATCTTAGTTTTTCCTTTTATGTGTATCTGCTCACCACTTCACTCAAAACACAAAACGCTTACTAAGTCTGATGTGGCATCTCGCAAACCAGCGGGTGTGGGCATTAAAACGCGTGTGTGATGTACACAACTTTAGTATAGGGCACATTTTCAAGTCTGTGCTCACAACACAAAACTGCATTAAAAGCTGTTCTTTTGCATAGAGACCCTTATTTGCTGATTGCTATTGAAACATATTGTGTGAATCTTAGTTTTTCCTTTTATGTGTATCTGCTCACCACTTCACTCAAAACACAAAACGCTTACTAAGTCTGATGTGGCATCTCGCAAACCAGCGGGTGTGGGCATTAAAACGCGTGTGTGATGTACACAACTTTAGTATAGGGCACATTTTCAAGTCTGTGCTCACAACACAAAACTGCATTAAAAGCTGTTCTTTTGCATAGAGACCCTTATTTGCTGATTGCTATTGAAACATATTGTGTGAATCTTAGTTTTTCCTTTTATGTGTATCTGCTCACCACTTCACTCAAAACACAAAACGCTTACTAAGTCTGATGTGGCATCTCGCAAACCAGCGGGTGTGGGCATTAAAACGCGTGTGTGATGTACACAACTTTAGTATAGGGCACATTTTCAAGTCTGTGCTCACAACACAAAACTGCATTAAAAGCTGTTCTTTTGCATAGAGACCCTTATTTGCTGATTGCTATTGAAACATATTGTGTGAATCTTAGTTTTTCCTTTTATGTGTATCTGCTCACCACTTCACTCAAAACACAAAACGCTTACTAAGTCTGATGTGGCATCTCGCAAACCAGCGGGTGTGGGCATTAAAACGCGTGTGTGATGTACACAACTTTAGTATAGGGCACATTTTCAAGTCTGTGCTCACAACACAAAACTGCATTAAAAGCTGTTCTTTTGCATAGAGACCCTTATTTGCTGATTGCTATTGAAACATATTGTGTGAATCTTAGTTTTTCCTTTTATGTGTATCTGCTCACCACTTCACTCAAAACACAAAACGCTTACTAAGTCTGATGTGGCATCTCGCAAACCAGCGGGTGTGGGCATTAAAACGCGTGTGTGATGTACACAACTTTAGTATAGGGCACATTTTCAAGTCTGTGCTCACAACACAAAACTGCATTAAAAGCTGTTCTTTTGCATAGAGACCCTTATTTGCTGATTGCTATTGAAACATATTGTGTGAATCTTAGTTTTTCCTTTTATGTGTATCTGCTCACCACTTCACTCAAAACACAAAACGCTTACTAAGTCTGATGTGGCATCTCGCAAACCAGCGGGTGTGGGCATTAAAACGCGTGTGTGATGTACACAACTTTAGTATAGGGCACATTTTCAAGTCTGTGCTCACAACACAAAACTGCATTAAAAGCTGTTCTTTTGCATAGAGACCCTTATTTGCTGATTGCTATTGAAACATATTGTGTGAATCTTAGTTTTTTATGTGTATCTGCTCACCACTTCACTCAAAACACAAAACGCTTACTAAGTCTGATGTGGCATCTCGCAAACCAGCGGGTGTGGGCATTAAAACGCGTGTGTGATGAT
>JAQKPU010000115.1:0-33000 GCA_030347295.1 Setipinna tenuifilis
TTTTTCTTTTATGTGTATCTGCTCACCACTTCACTCAAAACACAAAACGCTTACTCAGTCTGATGTGCCATCTCGCAAATCAGGGGTGTGTCCATTAAAACGCGTGTGTGATGTACAGAACTTTAGTATAGGGCACATTTTCAACTCTGTGCTCAAAACACAAAACTGCATTAAAAGCTGTTATTTTGCATAGAGACCCTTATTTGCTGATTGCTATTGAAACATATTGTGTGAATCATAGTTTTTTCTTTTATGTGTATCTGCTCACCACTTCACTCAAAACACAAAACGCTTACTCAGTCTGATGTGCCATCTCGCAAATCAGCGGGTGTGTGCATTAAAACGCGTGTGTGATGTACAGAACTTTAGTATAGGGCACATTTTCAACTCTGTGCTCAAAACACAAAACTGCATTAAAAGCTGTTATTTTGCATAGAGACCCTTATTTGCTGATTGCTATTGAAACATATTGTGTGAATCATAGTTTTTTCTTTTATGTGTATCTGCTCACCACTTCACTCAAAACACAAAACGCTTACTCAGTCTGATGTGCCATCTCGCAAATCAGCGGGTGTGTCCATTAAAACATGTGTGATAAACAGAACTTTAGTATAGGGCACATTTTCAACTCTGTGCTCAAAACACAAAACTGCATTAAAAGCTGTTATTTTGCATAGAGACCCTTATTTGCTGATTGCTATTGAAACATATTGTGTGAATCATAGTTTTTTCTTTTATGTGTATCTGCTCACCACTTCACTCAAAACACAAAACGCTTACTCAGTCTGATGTGCCATCTCGCAAATCAGGGTGTCCATTAAAACGCGTGTGTGATGTACAGAACTTTAGTATAGGGCACATTTTCAACTCTGTGCTCAAAACACAAAACTGCATTAAAAGCTGTTATTTTGCATAGAGACCCTTATTTGCTGATTGCTATTGAAACATATTGTGTGAATCATAGTTTTTTCTTTTATGTGTATCTGCTCACCACTTCACTCAAAACACAAAACGCTTACTCAGTCTGATGTGCCATCTCGCAAATCAGCGGGTGTGTCCATTAAAACGCGTGTGTGATGTACAGAACTTTAGTATAGGGCACATTTTCAACTCTGTGCTCAAAACACAAAACTGCATTAAAAGCTGTTATTTTGCATAGAGACCCTTATTTGCTGATTGCTATTGAAACATATTGTGTGAATCATAGTTTTTTCTTTTATGTGTATCTGCTCACCACTTCACTCAAAACACAAAACGCTTACTCAGTCTGATGTGCCATCTCGCAAATCAGCGGGTGTGTCCATTAAAACGCGTGTGTGATGTACAGAACTTTAGTATAGGGCACATTTTCAACTCTGTGCTCAAAACACAAAACTGCATTAAAAGCTGTTTTTTGCATAGAGACCCTTATTTGTGATTGCTATTGAAACATATTGTGTGAATCATAGTTTTTTCTTTTATGTGTATCTGCTCACCACTTCACTCAAAACACAAAACGCTTACTCAGTCTGATGTGCCATCTCGCAAATCAGCGGGTGTGTCCATTAAAACGCGTGTGTGATGTACAGAACTTTAGTATAGGGCACATTTTCAACTCTGTGCTCAAAACACAAAACTGCATTAAAAGCTGTTATTTTGCATAGAGACCCTTATTTGCTGATTGCTATTGAAACATATTGTGTGAATCATTTTTTCTTTTATGTGTATCTGCTCACCACTTCACTCAAAACACAAAACGCTTACTCAGTCTGATGTGCCATCTCGCAAATCAGCGGGTGTGTGTCCATTAAAACGCGTGTGTGATGTACAGAACTTTAGTATAGGGCACATTTTCAACTCTGTGCTCAAAACACAAAACTGCATTAAAAGCTGTTATTTTGCATAGAGACCCTTATTTGCTGATTGCTATTGAAACATATTGTGTGAATCATAGTTTTTCTTTTATGTGTATCTGCTCACCACTTCACTCAAAACACAAAACGCTTACTCAGTCTGATGTGCCATCTCGCAAATCAGCGGGTGTGTGCATTAAAACGCGTGTGTGATGTACAGAACTTTAGTATAGGGCACATTTTCAACTCTGTGCTCAAAACACAAAACTGCATTAAAAGCTGTTATTTTGCATAGAGACCCTTATTTGCTGATTGCTATTGAAACATATTGTGTGAATCATAGTTTTTCTTTTATGTGTATCTGCTCACCACTTCACTCAAAACACAAAACGCTTACTCAGTCTGATGTGCCATCTCGCAAATCAGCGGGTGTGTCCATTAAAACGCGTGTGTGATGTACAGAACTTTAGTATAGGGCACATTTTCAACTCTGTGCTCAAAACACAAAACTGCATTAAAAGCTGTTATTTTGCATAGAGACCCTTATTTGCTGATTGCTATTGAAACATATTGTGTGAATCATAGTTTTTCCTTTTATGTGTATCTGCTCACCACTTCACTCAAAACACAAAACGCTTACTCAGTCTGATGTGCCATCTCGCAAATCAGCGGGTGTGTGCATTAAAACGCGTGTGTGATGTACAGAACTTTAGTATAGGGCACATTTTCAACTCTGTGCTCAAAACACAAAACTGCATTAAAAGCTGTTATTTTGCATAGAGACCCTTATTTGCTGATTGCTATTGAAACATATTGTGTGAATCATAGTTTTTCTTTTATGTGTATCTGCTCACCACTTCACTCAAAACACAAAACGCTTACTCAGTCTGATGTGCCATCTCGCAAATCAGCGGGTGTGTGCATTAAAACGCGTGTGTGATGTACAGAACTTTAGTATAGGGCACATTTTCAACTCTGTGCTCAAAACACAAAACTGCATTAAAAGCTGTTATTTTGCATAGAGACCCTTATTTGCTGATTGCTATTGAAACATATTGTGTGAATCATAGTTTTTTCCTTTTATGTGTATCTGCTCACCACTTCACTCAAAACACAAAACGCTTACTCAGTCTGATGTGCCATCTCGCAAATCAGCGGGTGTGTCCATTAAAACGCGTGTGTGATGTACAGAACTTTAGTATAGGGCACATTTTCAACTCTGTGCTCAAAACACAAAACTGCATTAAAAGCTGTTATTTTGCATAGAGACCCTTATTTGCTGATTGCTATTGAAACATATTGTGTGAATCATAGTTTTTCCTTTTATGTGTATCTGCTCACCACTTCACTCAAAACACAAAACGCTTACTCAGTCTGATGTGCCATCTCGCAAATCAGCGGGTGTGTGCATTAAAACGCGTGTGTGATGTACAGAACTTTAGTATAGGGCACATTTTCAACTCTGTGCTCAAAACACAAAACTGCATTAAAAGCTGTTATTTTGCATAGAGACCCTTATTTGCTGATTGCTATTGAAACATATTGTGTGAATCATAGTTTTTCTTTTATGTGTATCTGCTCACCACTTCACTCAAAACACAAAACGCTTACTCAGTCTGATGTGGCATCTCGCAAATCAGCGGGTGTGTGCATTAAAACGTGTGTGTGATGTACAGAACTTTAGTATAGGGCACATTTTCAACTCTGTGCTCAAAACACAAAACTGCATTAAAAGCTGTTATTTTTTGCATAGAGACCCTTATTTGCTGATTGCTATTGAAACATATTGTGTGAATCATAGTTTTTCCTTTTATGTGTATCTGCTCACCACTTCACTCAAAACACAAAACGCTTACTCAGTCTGATGTGCCATCTCGCAAATCAGCGGGTGTGTCATTAAAACGCGTGTGTGATGTACAGAACTTTAGTATAGGGCACATTTTCAACTCTGTGCTCAAAACACAAAACTGCATTAAAAGCTGTTATTTTGCATAGAGACCCTTATTTGCTGATTGCTATTGAAACATATTGTGTGAATCATAGTTTTTCCTTTTATGTGTATCTGCTCACCACTTCACTCAAAACACAAAACGCTTACTCAGTCTGATGTGCCATCTCGCAAATCAGGGTGTGTGCATTAAAACGCGTGTGTGATGTACAGAACTTTAGTATAGGGCACATTTTCAACTCTGTGCTCAAAACACAAAACTGCATTAAAAGCTGTTATTTTGCATAGAGACCCTTATTTGCTGATTGCTATTGAAACATATTGTGTGAATCATAGTTTTTCTTTTATGTGTATCTGCTCACCACTTCACTCAAAACACAAAACGCTTACTCAGTCTGATGTGCCATCTCGCAAATCAGGGGTGTGTGCATTAAAACGCGTGTGTGATGTACAGAACTTTAGTATAGGGCACATTTTCAACTCTGTGCTCAAAACACAAAACTGCATTAAAAGCTGTTATTTTGCATAGAGACCCTTATTTGCTGATTGCTATTGAAACATATTGTGTGAATCATAGTTTTTCTTTTATGTGTATCTGCTCACCACTTCACTCAAAACACAAAACGCTTACTCAGTCTGATGTGCCATCTCGCAAATCAGCGGGTGTGTGCATTAAAACGCGTGTGTGATGTACAGAACTTTAGTATAGGGCACATTTTCAACTCTGTGCTCAAAACACAAAACTGCATTAAAAGCTGTTATTTTGCATAGAGACCCTTATTTGCTGATTGCTATTGAAACATATTGTGTGAATCATAGTTTTTCCTTTTATGTGTATCTGCTCACCACTTCACTCAAAACACAAAACGCTTACTCAGTCTGATGTGCCATCTCGCAAATCAGCGGGTGTGTGCATTAAAACGCGTGTGTGATGTACAGAACTTTAGTATAGGGCACATTTTCAACTCTGTGCTCAAAACACAAAACTGCATTAAAAGCTGTTATTTTGCATAGAGACCCTTATTTGCTGATTGCTATTGAAACATATTGTGTGAATCATAGTTTTTCCTTTTATGTGTATCTGCTCACCACTTCACTCAAAACACAAAACGCTTACTCAGTCTGATGTGCCATCTCGCAAATCAGCGGGTGTGTGCATTAAAACGCGTGTGTGATGTACAGAACTTTAGTATAGGGCACATTTTCAACTCTGTGCTCAAAACACAAAACTGCATTAAAAGCTGTTATTTTGCATAGAGACCCTTATTTGCTGATTGCTATTGAAACATATTGTGTGAATCATAGTTTTTCCTTTTATGTGTATCTGCTCACCACTTCACTCAAAACACAAAACGCTTACTCAGTCTGATGTGCCATCTCGCAAATCAGCGGGTGTGTGCATTAAAACGCGTGTGTGATGTACAGAACTTTAGTATAGGGCACATTTTCAACTCTGTGCTCAAAACACAAAACTGCATTAAAAGCTGTTATTTTGCATAGAGACCCTTATTTGCTGATTGCTATTGAAACATATTGTGTGAATCATAGTTTTTCTTTTATGTGTATCTGCTCACCACTTCACTCAAAACACAAAACGCTTACTCAGTCTGATGTGCCATCTCGCAAATCAGCGGGTGTGTCCATTAAAACGCGTGTGTGATGTACAGAACTTTAGTATAGGGCACATTTTCAACTCTGTGCTCAAAACACAAAACTGCATTAAAAGCTGTTATTTTGCATAGAGACCCTTATTTGCTGATTGCTATTGAAACATATTGTGTGAATCATAGTTTTTCTTTTATGTGTATCTGCTCACCACTTCACTCAAAACACAAAACGCTTACTCAGTCTGATGTGCCATCTCGCAAATCAGCGGGTGTGTGCATTAAAACGCGTGTGTGATGTACAGAACTTTAGTATAGGGCACATTTTCAACTCTGTGCTCAAAACACAAAACTGCATTAAAAGCTGTTATTTTGCATAGAGACCCTTATTTGCTGATTGCTATTGAAACATATTGTGTGAATCATAGTTTTTTCTTTTATGTGTATCTGCTCACCACTTCACTCAAAACACAAAACGCTTACTCAGTCTGATGTGCCATCTCGCAAATCAGCGGGTGTGTCCATTAAAACGCGTGTGTGATGTACAGAACTTTAGTATAGGGCACATTTTCAACTCTGTGCTCAAAACACAAAACTGCATTAAAAGCTGTTATTTTGCATAGAGACCCTTATTTGCTGATTGCTATTGAAACATATTGTGTGAATCATAGTTTTTTCTTTTATGTGTATCTGCTCACCACTTCACTCAAAACACAAAACGCTTACTCAGTCTGATGTGCCATCTCGCAAATCAGCGGGTGTGTGCATTAAAACGCGTGTGTGATGTACAGAACTTTAGTATAGGGCACATTTTCAACTCTGTGCTCAAAACACAAAACTGCATTAAAAGCTGTTATTTTGCATAGAGACCCTTATTTGCTGATTGCTATTGAAACATATTGTGTGAATCATAGTTTTTCTTTTATGTGTATCTGCTCACCACTTCACTCAAAACACAAAACGCTTACTCAGTCTGATGTGCCATCTCGCAAATCAGCGGGTGTGTGCATTAAAACGCGTGTGTGATGTACAGAACTTTAGTATAGGGCACATTTTCAACTCTGTGCTCAAAACACAAAACTGCATTAAAAGCTGTTATTTTGCATAGAGACCCTTATTTGCTGATTGCTATTGAAACATATTGTGTGAATCATAGTTTTTCTTTTATGTGTATCTGCTCACCACTTCACTCAAAACACAAAACGCTTACTCAGTCTGATGTGCCATCTCGCAAATCAGCGGGTGTGTCATTAAAACGCGTGTGTGATGTACAGAACTTTAGTATAGGGCACATTTTCAACTCTGTGCTCAAAACACAAAACTGCATTAAAAGCTGTTATTTTGCATAGAGACCCTTATTTGCTGATTGCTATTGAAACATATTGTGTGAATCATAGTTTTTCTTTTATGTGTATCTGCTCACCACTTCACTCAAAACACAAAACGCTTACTCAGTCTGATGTGCCATCTCGCAAATCAGGGTGTGTGCATTAAAACGCGTGTGTGATGTACAGAACTTTAGTATAGGGCACATTTTCAACTCTGTGCTCAAAACACAAAACTGCATTAAAAGCTGTTATTTTGCATAGAGACCCTTATTTGCTGATTGCTATTGAAACATATTGTGTGAATCATAGTTTTTTCTTTTATGTGTATCTGCTCACCACTTCACTCAAAACACAAAACGCTTACTCAGTCTGATGTGCCATCTCGCAAATCAGCGGGTGTGGCATTAAAACGCGTGTGTGATGTACAGAACTTTAGTATAGGGCACATTTTCAACTCTGTGCTCAAAACACAAAACTGCATTAAAAGCTGTTATTTTGCATAGAGACCCTTATTTGCTGATTGCTATTGAAACATATTGTGTGAATCATAGTTTTTCTTTTATGTGTATCTGCTCACCACTTCACTCAAAACACAAAACGCTTACTCAGTCTGATGTGCCATCTCGCAAATCAGCGGGTGTGTGCATTAAAACGCGTGTGTGATGTACAGAACTTTAGTATAGGGCACATTTTCAACTCTGTGCTCAAAACACAAAACTGCATTAAAAGCTGTTATTTTGCATAGAGACCCTTATTTGCTGATTGCTATTGAAACATATTGTGTGAATCATAGTTTTTTTTTATGTGTATCTGCTCACCACTTCACTCAAAACACAAAACGCTTACTCAGTCTGATGTGCCATCTCGCAAATCAGCGGGTGTGTCATTAAAACGCGTGTGTGATGTACAGAACTTTAGTATAGGGCACATTTTCAACTCTGTGCTCAAAACACAAAACTGCATTAAAAGCTGTTATTTTGCATAGAGACCCTTATTTGCTGATTGCTATTGAAACATATTGTGTGAATCATAGTTTTTTCTTTTATGTGTATCTGCTCACCACTTCACTCAAAACACAAAACGCTTACTCAGTCTGATGTGCCATCTCGCAAATCAGCGGGTGTGTGCATTAAAACGCGTGTGTGATGTACAGAACTTTAGTATAGGGCACATTTTCAACTCTGTGCTCAAAACACAAAACTGCATTAAAAGCTGTTATTTTGCATAGAGACCCTTATTTGCTGATTGCTATTGAAACATATTGTGTGAATCATAGTTTTTCTTTTATGTGTATCTGCTCACCACTTCACTCAAAACACAAAACGCTTACTCAGTCTGATGTGCCATCTCGCAAATCAGCGGGTGTGTCCATTAAAACGCGTGTGTGATGTACAGAACTTTAGTATAGGGCACATTTTCAACTCTGTGCTCAAAACACAAAACTGCATTAAAAGCTGTTATTTTGCATAGAGACCCTTATTTGCTGATTGCTATTGAAACATATTGTGTGAATCATAGTTTTTCCTTTTATGTGTATCTGCTCACCACTTCACTCAAAACACAAAACGCTTACTCAGTCTGATGTGCCATCTCGCAAATCAGCGGGTGTGCATTAAAACGCGTGTGTGATGTACAGAACTTTAGTATAGGGCACATTTTCAACTCTGTGCTCAAAACACAAAACTGCATTAAAAGCTGTTATTTTGCATAGAGACCCTTATTTGCTGATTGCTATTGAAACATATTGTGTGAATCATAGTTTTTCTTTTATGTGTATCTGCTCACCACTTCACTCAAAACACAAAACGCTTACTCAGTCTGATGTGCCATCTCGCAAATCAGCGGGTGTGTGCATTAAAACGCGTGTGTGATGTACAGAACTTTAGTATAGGGCACATTTTCAACTCTGTGCTCAAAACACAAAACTGCATTAAAAGCTGTTATTTTGCATAGAGACCCTTATTTGCTGATTGCTATTGAAACATATTGTGTGAATCATAGTTTTTCCTTTTATGTGTATCTGCTCACCACTTCACTCAAAACACAAAACGCTTACTCAGTCTGATGTGCCATCTCGCAAATCAGCGGGTGTGTGCATTAAAACGCGTGTGTGATGTACAGAACTTTAGTATAGGGCACATTTTCAACTCTGTGCTCAAAACACAAAACTGCATTAAAAGCTGTTATTTTGCATAGAGACCCTTATTTGCTGATTGCTATTGAAACATATTGTGTGAATCATAGTTTTTCTTTTATGTGTATCTGCTCACCACTTCACTCAAAACACAAAACGCTTACTCAGTCTGATGTGCCATCTCGCAAATCAGCGGGTGTGTCCATTAAAACGCGTGTGTGATGTACAGAACTTTAGTATAGGGCACATTTTCAACTCTGTGCTCAAAACACAAAACTGCATTAAAAGCTGTTATTTTGCATAGAGACCCTTATTTGCTGATTGCTATTGAAACATATTGTGTGAATCATAGTTTTTTCTTTTATGTGTATCTGCTCACCACTTCACTCAAAACACAAAACGCTTACTCAGTCTGATGTGCCATCTCGCAAATCAGCGGGTGTGTCATTAAAACGCGTGTGTGATGTACAGAACTTTAGTATAGGGCACATTTTCAACTCTGTGCTCAAAACACAAAACTGCATTAAAAGCTGTTATTTTGCATAGAGACCCTTATTTGCTGATTGCTATTGAAACATATTGTGTGAATCATTTTTTCTTTTATGTGTATCTGCTCACCACTTCACTCAAAACACAAAACGCTTACTCAGTCTGATGTGCCATCTCGCAAATCAGCGGGTGTGCATTAAAACGCGTGTGTGATGTACAGAACTTTAGTATAGGGCACATTTTCAACTCTGTGCTCAAAACACAAAACTGCATTAAAAGCTGTTATTTTGCATAGAGACCCTTATTTGCTGATTGCTATTGAAACATATTGTGTGAATCATAGTTTTTTCTTTTATGTGTATCTGCTCACCACTTCACTCAAAACACAAAACGCTTACTCAGTCTGATGTGCCATCTCGCAAATCAGCGGGTGTGTCCATTAAAACGCGTGTGTGATGTACAGAACTTTAGTATAGGGCACATTTTCAACTCTGTGCTCAAAACACAAAACTGCATTAAAAGCTGTTATTTTGCATAGAGACCCTTATTTGCTGATTGCTATTGAAACATATTGTGTGAATCATAGTTTTTCTTTTATGTGTATCTGCTCACCACTTCACTCAAAACACAAAACGCTTACTCAGTCTGATGTGCCATCTCGCAAATCAGCGGGTGTGTGCATTAAAACGCGTGTGTGATGTACAGAACTTTAGTATAGGGCACATTTTCAACTCTGTGCTCAAAACACAAAACTGCATTAAAAGCTGTTATTTTGCATAGAGACCCTTATTTGCTGATTGCTATTGAAACATATTGTGTGAATCATAGTTTTTCCTTTTATGTGTATCTGCTCACCACTTCACTCAAAACACAAAACGCTTACTCAGTCTGATGTGCCATCTCGCAAATCAGCGGGTGTGTGCATTAAAACGCGTGTGTGATGTACAGAACTTTAGTATAGGGCACATTTTCAACTCTGTGCTCAAAACACAAAACTGCATTAAAAGCTGTTATTTTGCATAGAGACCCTTATTTGCTGATTGCTATTGAAACATATTGTGTGAATCATAGTTTTTCTTTTATGTGTATCTGCTCACCACTTCACTCAAAACACAAAACGCTTACTCAGTCTGATGTGCCATCTCGCAAATCAGCGGGTGTGTCCATTAAAACGCGTGTGTGATGTACAGAACTTTAGTATAGGGCACATTTTCAACTCTGTGCTCAAAACACAAAACTGCATTAAAAGCTGTTATTTTGCATAGAGACCCTTATTTGCTGATTGCTATTGAAACATATTGTGTGAATCATAGTTTTTCTTTTATGTGTATCTGCTCACCACTTCACTCAAAACACAAAACGCTTACTCAGTCTGATGTGCCATCTCGCAAATCAGCGGGTGGTGCATTAAAACGCGTGTGATGTACAGAACTTTAGTATAGGGCACATTTTCAACTCTGTGCTCAAAACACAAAACTGCATTAAAAGCTGTTATTTTGCATAGAGACCCTTATTTGCTGATTGCTATTGAAACATATTGTGTGAATCATAGTTTTTCCTTTTATGTGTATCTGCTCACCACTTCACTCAAAACACAAAACGCTTACTCAGTCTGATGTGCCATCTCGCAAATCAGCGGGTGTGTCCATTAAAACGCGTGTGTGATGTACAGAACTTTAGTATAGGGCACATTTTCAACTCTGTGCTCAAAACACAAAACTGCATTAAAAGCTGTTATTTTGCATAGAGACCCTTATTTGCTGATTGCTATTGAAACATATTGTGTGAATCATAGTTTTTCTTTTATGTGTATCTGCTCACCACTTCACTCAAAACACAAAACGCTTACTCAGTCTGATGTGCCATCTCGCAAATCAGCGGGTGTGTGCATTAAAACGCGTGTGTGATGTACAGAACTTTAGTATAGGGCACATTTTCAACTCTGTGCTCAAAACACAAAACTGCATTAAAAGCTGTTATTTTGCATAGAGACCCTTATTTGCTGATTGCTATTGAAACATATTGTGTGAATCATAGTTTTTCTTTTATGTGTATCTGCTCACCACTTCACTCAAAACACAAAACGCTTACTCAGTCTGATGTGCCATCTCGCAAATCAGCGGGTGTGCATTAAAACGCGTGTGTGATGTACAGAACTTTAGTATAGGGCACATTTTCAACTCTGTGCTCAAAACACAAAACTGCATTAAAAGCTGTTATTTTGCATAGAGACCCTTATTTGCTGATTGCTATTGAAACATATTGTGTGAATCATAGTTTTTCTTTTATGTGTATCTGCTCACCACTTCACTCAAAACACAAAACGCTTACTCAGTCTGATGTGCCATCTCGCAAATCAGCGGGTGTGTCCATTAAAACGCGTGTGTGATGTACAGAACTTTAGTATAGGGCACATTTTCAACTCTGTGCTCAAAACACAAAACTGCATTAAAAGCTGTTATTTTGCATAGAGACCCTTATTTGCTGATTGCTATTGAAACATATTGTGTGAATCATAGTTTTTCCTTTTATGTGTATCTGCTCACCACTTCACTCAAAACACAAAACGCTTACTCAGTCTGATGTGCCATCTCGCAAATCAGCGGGTGTGTCCATTAAAACGCGTGTGTGATGTACAGAACTTTAGTATAGGGCACATTTTCAACTCTGTGCTCAAAACACAAAACTGCATTAAAAGCTGTTATTTTGCATAGAGACCCTTATTTGCTGATTGCTATTGAAACATATTGTGTGAATCATAGTTTTTCTTTTATGTGTATCTGCTCACCACTTCACTCAAAACACAAAACGCTTACTCAGTCTGATGTGCCATCTCGCAAATCAGCGGGTGTGTCCATTAAAACGTGTGTGTGATGTACAGAACTTTAGTATAGGGCACATTTTCAACTCTGTGCTCAAAACACAAAACTGCATTAAAAGCTGTTATTTTGCATAGAGACCCTTATTTGCTGATTGCTATTGAAACATATTGTGTGAATCATAGTTTTTTCTTTTATGTGTATCTGCTCACCACTTCACTCAAAACACAAAACGCTTACTCAGTCTGATGTGCCATCTCGCAAATCAGCGGGTGTGTCCATTAAAACGCGTGTGTGATGTACAGAACTTTAGTATAGGGCACATTTTCAACTCTGTGCTCAAAACACAAAACTGCATTAAAAGCTGTTATTTTGCATAGAGACCCTTATTTGCTGATTGCTATTGAAACATATTGTGTGAATCATAGTTTTTCTTTTATGTGTATCTGCTCACCACTTCACTCAAAACACAAAACGCTTACTCAGTCTGATGTGCCATCTCGCAAATCAGCGGGTGTGTCCATTAAAACGCGTGTGTGATGTACAGAACTTTAGTATAGGGCACATTTTCAACTCTGTGCTCAAAACACAAAACTGCATTAAAAGCTGTTATTTTGCATAGAGACCCTTATTTGCTGATTGCTATTGAAACATATTGTGTGAATCATAGTTTTTCTTTTATGTGTATCTGCTCACCACTTCACTCAAAACACAAAACGCTTACTCAGTCTGATGTGCCATCTCGCAAATCAGCGGGTGTGTGCATTAAAACGCGTGTGTGATGTACAGAACTTTAGTATAGGGCACATTTTCAACTCTGTGCTCAAAACACAAAACTGCATTAAAAGCTGTTATTTTGCATAGAGACCCTTATTTGCTGATTGCTATTGAAACATATTGTGTGAATCATAGTTTTTCCTTTTATGTGTATCTGCTCACCACTTCACTCAAAACACAAAACGCTTACTCAGTCTGATGTGCCATCTCGCAAATCAGCGGGTGTGTCCATTAAAACGCGTGTGTGATGTACAGAACTTTAGTATAGGGCACATTTTCAACTCTGTGCTCAAAACACAAAACTGCATTAAAAGCTGTTATTTTGCATAGAGACCCTTATTTGCTGATTGCTATTGAAACATATTGTGTGAATCATAGTTTTTTCTTTTATGTGTATCTGCTCACCACTTCACTCAAAACACAAAACGCTTACTCAGTCTGATGTGCCATCTCGCAAATCAGCGGGTGTGTCCATTAAAACGCGTGTGTGATGTACAGAACTTTAGTATAGGGCACATTTTCAACTCTGTGCTCAAAACACAAAACTGCATTAAAAGCTGTTATTTTGCATAGAGACCCTTATTTGCTGATTGCTATTGAAACATATTGTGTGAATCATAGTTTTTTCTTTTATGTGTATCTGCTCACCACTTCACTCAAAACACAAAACGCTTACTCAGTCTGATGTGCCATCTCGCAAATCAGCGGGTGTGTCCATTAAAACGCGTGTGTGATGTACAGAACTTTAGTATAGGGCACATTTTCAACTCTGTGCTCAAAACACAAAACTGCATTAAAAGCTGTTATTTTGCATAGAGACCCTTATTTGCTGATTGCTATTGAAACATATTGTGTGAATCATAGTTTTTCTTTTATGTGTATCTGCTCACCACTTCACTCAAAACACAAAACGCTTACTCAGTCTGATGTGCCATCTCGCAAATCAGCGGTGTGTGCATTAAAACGCGTGTGTGATGTACAGAACTTTAGTATAGGGCACATTTTCAACTCTGTGCTCAAAACACAAAACTGCATTAAAAGCTGTTATTTTGCATAGAGACCCTTATTTGCTGATTGCTATTGAAACATATTGTGTGAATCATAGTTTTTCTTTTATGTGTATCTGCTCACCACTTCACTCAAAACACAAAACGCTTACTCAGTCTGATGTGCCATCTCGCAAATCAGCGGGTGTGTCCATTAAAACGCGTGTGTGATGTACAGAACTTTAGTATAGGGCACATTTTCAACTCTGTGCTCAAAACACAAAACTGCATTAAAAGCTGTTATTTTGCATAGAGACCCTTATTTGCTGATTGCTATTGAAACATATTGTGTGAATCATAGTTTTTTCTTTTATGTGTATCTGCTCACCACTTCACTCAAAACACAAAACGCTTACTCAGTCTGATGTGCCATCTCGCAAATCAGCGGGTGTGTCCATTAAAACGCGTGTGTGATGTACAGAACTTTAGTATAGGGCACATTTTCAACTCTGTGCTCAAAACACAAAACTGCATTAAAAGCTGTTATTTTGCATAGAGACCCTTATTTGCTGATTGCTATTGAAACATATTGTGTGAATCATAGTTTTTCTTTTATGTGTATCTGCTCACCACTTCACTCAAAACACAAAACGCTTACTCAGTCTGATGTGCCATCTCGCAAATCAGCGGGTGTGTCCATTAAAACGCGTGTGTGATGTACAGAACTTTAGTATAGGGCACATTTTCAACTCTGTGCTCAAAACACAAAACTGCATTAAAAGCTGTTATTTTGCATAGAGACCCTTATTTGCTGATTGCTATTGAAACATATTGTGTGAATCATAGTTTTTTCTTTTATGTGTATCTGCTCACCACTTCACTCAAAACACAAAACGCTTACTCAGTCTGATGTGCCATCTCGCAAATCAGCGGGTGTGTCCATTAAAACGCGTGTGTGATGTACAGAACTTTAGTATAGGGCACATTTTCAACTCTGTGCTCAAAACACAAAACTGCATTAAAAGCTGTTATTTTGCATAGAGACCCTTATTTGCTGATTGCTATTGAAACATATTGTGTGAATCATAGTTTTTTCCTTTTATGTGTATCTGCTCACCACTTCACTCAAAACACAAAACGCTTACTCAGTCTGATGTGCCATCTCGCAAATCAGCGGGTGTGTCCATTAAAACGCGTGTGTGATGTACAGAACTTTAGTATAGGGCACATTTTCAACTCTGTGCTCAAAACACAAAACTGCATTAAAAGCTGTTATTTTGCATAGAGACCCTTATTTGCTGATTGCTATTGAAACATATTGTGTGAATCATAGTTTTTTCTTTTATGTGTATCTGCTCACCACTTCACTCAAAACACAAAACGCTTACTCAGTCTGATGTGCCATCTCGCAAATCAGCGGGTGTGTGCATTAAAACGCGTGTGTGATGTACAGAACTTTAGTATAGGGCACATTTTCAACTCTGTGCTCAAAACACAAAACTGCATTAAAAGCTGTTATTTTGCATAGAGACCCTTATTTGCTGATTGCTATTGAAACATATTGTGTGAATCATAGTTTTTCTTTTATGTGTATCTGCTCACCACTTCACTCAAAACACAAAACGCTTACTCAGTCTGATGTGCCATCTCGCAAATCAGCGGGTGTGTCCATTAAAACGCGTGTGTGATGTACAGAACTTTAGTATAGGGCACATTTTCAACTCTGTGCTCAAAACACAAAACTGCATTAAAAGCTGTTATTTTGCATAGAGACCCTTATTTGCTGATTGCTATTGAAACATATTGTGTGAATCATAGTTTTTTCTTTTATGTGTATCTGCTCACCACTTCACTCAAAACACAAAACGCTTACTCAGTCTGATGTGCCATCTCGCAAATCAGCGGGTGTGTCCATTAAAACGCGTGTGTGATGTACAGAACTTTAGTATAGGGCACATTTTCAACTCTGTGCTCAAAACACAAAACTGCATTAAAAGCTGTTATTTTGCATAGAGACCCTTATTTGCTGATTGCTATTGAAACATATTGTGTGAATCATAGTTTTTTCCTTTATGTGTATCTGCTCACCACTTCACTCAAAACACAAAACGCTTACTCAGTCTGATGTGCCATCTCGCAAATCAGCGGGTGTGCATTAAAACGCGTGTGTGATGTACAGAACTTTAGTATAGGGCACATTTTCAACTCTGTGCTCAAAACACAAAACTGCATTAAAAGCTGTTATTTTGCATAGAGACCCTTATTTGCTGATTGCTATTGAAACATATTGTGTGAATCATAGTTTTTTCTTTTATGTGTATCTGCTCACCACTTCACTCAAAACACAAAACGCTTACTCAGTCTGATGTGCCATCTCGCAAATCAGCGGGTGTGTCCATTAAAACGCGTGTGTGATGTACAGAACTTTAGTATAGGGCACATTTTCAACTCTGTGCTCAAAACACAAAACTGCATTAAAAGCTGTTATTTTGCATAGAGACCCTTATTTGCTGATTGCTATTGAAACATATTGTGTGAATCATAGTTTTTCTTTTATGTGTATCTGCTCACCACTTCACTCAAAACACAAAACGCTTACTCAGTCTGATGTGCCATCTCGCAAATCAGCGGGTGTGTCCATTAAAACGCGTGTGTGATGTACAGAACTTTAGTATAGGGCACATTTTCAACTCTGTGCTCAAAACACAAAACTGCATTAAAAGCTGTTATTTTGCATAGAGACCCTTATTTGCTGATTGCTATTGAAACATATTGTGTGAATCATAGTTTTTTCTTTTATGTGTATCTGCTCACCACTTCACTCAAAACACAAAACGCTTACTCAGTCTGATGTGCCATCTCGCAAATCAGCGGGTGTGTCCATTAAAACGCGTGTGTGATGTACAGAACTTTAGTATAGGGCACATTTTCAACTCTGTGCTCAAAACACAAAACTGCATTAAAAGCTGTTATTTTGCATAGAGACCCTTATTTGCTGATTGCTATTGAAACATATTGTGTGAATCATAGTTTTTTCTTTTATGTGTATCTGCTCACCACTTCACTCAAAACACAAAACGCTTACTCAGTCTGATGTGCCATCTCGCAAATCAGCGGGTGTGTCCATTAAAACGGTGTGTGATGTACAGAACTTTAGTATAGGGCACATTTTCAACTCTGTGCTCAAAACACAAAACTGCATTAAAAGCTGTTATTTTGCATAGAGACCCTTATTTGCTGATTGCTATTGAAACATATTGTGTGAATCATAGTTTTTTCTTTTATGTGTATCTGCTCACCACTTCACTCAAAACACAAAACGCTTACTCAGTCTGATGTGCCATCTCGCAAATCAGCGGGTGTGTGCATTAAAACGCGTGTGTGATGTACAGAACTTTAGTATAGGGCACATTTTCAACTCTGTGCTCAAAACACAAAACTGCATTAAAAGCTGTTATTTTGCATAGAGACCCTTATTTGCTGATTGCTATTGAAACATATTGTGTGAATCATAGTTTTTCTTTTATGTGTATCTGCTCACCACTTCACTCAAAACACAAAACGCTTACTCAGTCTGATGTGCCATCTCGCAAATCAGCGGGTGTGTCCATTAAAACGCGTGTGTGATGTACAGAACTTTAGTATAGGGCACATTTTCAACTCTGTGCTCAAAACACAAAACTGCATTAAAAGCTGTTATTTTGCATAGAGACCCTTATTTGCTGATTGCTATTGAAACATATTGTGTGAATCATAGTTTTTCTTTTATGTGTATCTGCTCACCACTTCACTCAAAACACAAAACGCTTACTCAGTCTGATGTGCCATCTCGCAAATCAGCGGGTGTGTCCATTAAAACGCGTGTGTGATGTACAGAACTTTAGTATAGGGCACATTTTCAACTCTGTGCTCAAAACACAAAACTGCATTAAAAGCTGTTATTTTGCATAGAGACCCTTATTTGCTGATTGCTATTGAAACATATTGTGTGAATCATAGTTTTTTCTTTTATGTGTATCTGCTCACCACTTCACTCAAAACACAAAACGCTTACTCAGTCTGATGTGCCATCTCGCAAATCAGCGGGTGTGTGTCCATTAAAACGCGTGTGTGATGTACAGAACTTTAGTATAGGGCACATTTTCAACTCTGTGCTCAAAACACAAAACTGCATTAAAAGCTGTTATTTTGCATAGAGACCCTTATTTGCTGATTGCTATTGAAACATATTGTGTGAATCATAGTTTTTTCTTTTATGTGTATCTGCTCACCACTTCACTCAAAACACAAAACGCTTACTCAGTCTGATGTGCCATCTCGCAAATCAGCGGGTGTGTGCATTAAAACGCGTGTGTGATGTACAGAACTTTAGTATAGGGCACATTTTCAACTCTGTGCTCAAAACACAAAACTGCATTAAAAGCTGTTATTTTGCATAGAGACCCTTATTTGCTGATTGCTATTGAAACATATTGTGTGAATCATAGTTTTTTCTTTTATGTGTATCTGCTCACCACTTCACTCAAAACACAAAACGCTTACTCAGTCTGATGTGCCATCTCGCAAATCAGCGGGTGTGTCCATTAAAACGCGTGTGTGATGTACAGAACTTTAGTATAGGGCACATTTTCAACTCTGTGCTCAAAACACAAAACTGCATTAAAAGCTGTTATTTTGCATAGAGACCCTTATTTGCTGATTGCTATTGAAACATATTGTGTGAATCATAGTTTTTTCTTTTATGTGTATCTGCTCACCACTTCACTCAAAACACAAAACGCTTACTCAGTCTGATGTGCCATCTCGCAAATCAGCGGGTGTGTCCATTAAAACGCGTGTGTGATGTACAGAACTTTAGTATAGGGCACATTTTCAACTCTGTGCTCAAAACACAAAACTGCATTAAAAGCTGTTATTTTGCATAGAGACCCTTATTTGCTGATTGCTATTGAAACATATTGTGTGAATCATAGTTTTTTCTTTTATGTGTATCTGCTCACCACTTCACTCAAAACACAAAACGCTTACTCAGTCTGATGTGCCATCTCGCAAATCAGCGGGTGTGTCCATTAAAACGCGTGTGTGATGTACAGAACTTTAGTATAGGGCACATTTTCAACTCTGTGCTCAAAACACAAAACTGCATTAAAAGCTGTTATTTTGCATAGAGACCCTTATTTGCTGATTGCTATTGAAACATATTGTGTGAATCATAGTTTTTCTTTTATGTGTATCTGCTCACCACTTCACTCAAAACACAAAACGCTTACTCAGTCTGATGTGCCATCTCGCAAATCAGCGGGTGTGTCCATTAAAACGCGTGTGTGATGTACAGAACTTTAGTATAGGGCACATTTTCAACTCTGTGCTCAAAACACAAAACTGCATTAAAAGCTGTTATTTTGCATAGAGACCCTTATTTGCTGATTGCTATTGAAACATATTGTGTGAATCATAGTTTTTTCTTTTATGTGTATCTGCTCACCACTTCACTCAAAACACAAAACGCTTACTCAGTCTGATGTGCCATCTCGCAAATCAGGGGTGTGCATTAAAACGCGTGTGTGATGTACAGAACTTTAGTATAGGGCACATTTTCAACTCTGTGCTCAAAACACAAAACTGCATTAAAAGCTGTTATTTTGCATAGAGACCCTTATTTGCTGATTGCTATTGAAACATATTGTGTGAATCATAGTTTTTCTTTTATGTGTATCTGCTCACCACTTCACTCAAAACACAAAACGCTTACTCAGTCTGATGTGCCATCTCGCAAATCAGCGGGTGTGTCCATTAAAACGCGTGTGTGATGTACAGAACTTTAGTATAGGGCACATTTTCAACTCTGTGCTCAAAACACAAAACTGCATTAAAAGCTGTTATTTTGCATAGAGACCCTTATTTGCTGATTGCTATTGAAACATATTGTGTGAATCATAGTTTTTCCTTTTATGTGTATCTGCTCACCACTTCACTCAAAACACAAAACGCTTACTCAGTCTGATGTGCCATCTCGCAAATCAGCGGGTGTGTCCATTAAAACGCGTGTGTGATGTACAGAACTTTAGTATAGGGCACATTTTCAACTCTGTGCTCAAAACACAAAACTGCATTAAAAGCTGTTATTTTGCATAGAGACCCTTATTTGCTGATTGCTATTGAAACATATTGTGTGAATCATAGTTTTTCTTTTATGTGTATCTGCTCACCACTTCACTCAAAACACAAAACGCTTACTCAGTCTGATGTGCCATCTCGCAAATCAGCGGGTGTGTGTCCATTAAAACGCGTGTGTGATGTACAGAACTTTAGTATAGGGCACATTTTCAACTCTGTGCTCAAAACACAAAACTGCATTAAAAGCTGTTATTTTGCATAGAGACCCTTATTTGCTGATTGCTATTGAAACATATTGTGTGAATCATAGTTTTTCTTTTATGTGTATCTGCTCACACTTCACTCAAAACACAAAACGCTTACTCAGTCTGATGTGCCATCTCGCAAATCAGCGGGTGTGTCCATTAAAACGCGTGTGTGATGTACAGAACTTTAGTATAGGGCACATTTTCAACTCTGTGCTCAAAACACAAAACTGCATTAAAAGCTGTTATTTTGCATAGACCCTTATTTGCTGATTGCTATTGAAACATATTGTGTGAATCATAGTTTTTCCTTTTATGTGTATCTGCTCACCACTTCACTCAAAACACAAAACGCTTACTCAGTCTGATGTGCCATCTCGCAAATCAGCGGGTGTGTCCATTAAAACGCGTGTGTGATGTACAGAACTTTAGTATAGGGCACATTTTCAACTCTGTGCTCAAAACACAAAACTGCATTAAAAGCTGTTATTTTGCATAGAGACCCTTATTTGCTGATTGCTATTGAAACATATTGTGTGAATCATAGTTTTTCCTTTTATGTGTATCTGCTCACCACTTCACTCAAAACACAAAACGCTTACTCAGTCTGATGTGCCATCTCGCAAATCAGCGGGTGTGTCATTAAAACGGTGTGTGATGTACAGAACTTTAGTATAGGGCACATTTTCAACTCTGTGCTCAAAACACAAAACTGCATTAAAAGCTGTTATTTTGCATAGAGACCCTTATTTGCTGATTGCTATTGAAACATATTGTGTGAATCATAGTTTTTCCTTTTATGTGTATCTGCTCACCACTTCACTCAAAACACAAAACGCTTACTCAGTCTGATGTGCCATCTCGCAAATCAGCGGGTGTGTGTGCATTAAAACGCGTGTGTGATGTACAGAACTTTAGTATAGGGCACATTTTCAACTCTGTGCTCAAAACACAAAACTGCATTAAAAGCTGTTATTTTGCATAGAGACCCTTATTTGCTGATTGCTATTGAAACATATTGTGTGAATCATAGTTTTTCCTTTTATGTGTATCTGCTCACCACTTCACTCAAAACACAAAACGCTTACTCAGTCTGATGTGCCATCTCGCAAATCAGCGGGTGTGGCATTAAAACGCGTGTGTGATGTACAGAACTTTAGTATAGGGCACATTTTCAACTCTGTGCTCAAAACACAAAACTGCATTAAAAGCTGTTATTTTGCATAGAGACCCTTATTTGCTGATTGCTATTGAAACATATTGTGTGAATCATAGTTTTTCCTTTTATGTGTATCTGCTCACCACTTCACTCAAAACACAAAACGCTTACTCAGTCTGATGTGCCATCTCGCAAATCAGCGGGTGTGTGCATTAAAACGCGTGTGTGATGTACAGAACTTTAGTATAGGGCACATTTTCAACTCTGTGCTCAAAACACAAAACTGCATTAAAAGCTGTTATTTTGCATAGAGACCCTTATTTGCTGATTGCTATTGAAACATATTGTGTGAATCATAGTTTTTCCTTTTATGTGTATCTGCTCACCACTTCACTCAAAACACAAAACGCTTACTCAGTCTGATGTGCCATCTCGCAAATCAGCGGGTGTGTGCATTAAAACGCGTGTGTGATGTACAGAACTTTAGTATAGGGCACATTTTCAACTCTGTGCTCAAAACACAAAACTGCATTAAAAGCTGTTATTTTGCATAGAGACCCTTATTTGCTGATTGCTATTGAAACATATTGTGTGAATCATAGTTTTTCCTTTTATGTGTATCTGCTCACCACTTCACTCAAAACACAAAACGCTTACTAAGTCTGATGTGCCATCTCGCAAATCAGCGGGTGTGTGCATTAAAACGCGTGTGTGATGTACAGAACTTTAGTATAGGGCACATTTTCAACTCTGTGCTCAAAACACAAAACTGCATTAAAAGCTGTTATTTTGCATAGAGACCCTTATTTGCTGATTGCTATTGAAACATATTGTGTGAATCATAGTTTTTCCTTTTATGTGTATCTGCTCACCACTTCACTCAAAACACAAAACGCTTACTCAGTCTGATGTGCCATCTCGCAAATCAGCGGGTGTGTGCATTAAAACGCGTGTGTGATGTACAGAACTTTAGTATAGGGCACATTTTCAACTCTGTGCTCAAAACACAAAACTGCATTAAAAGCTGTTTTTTGCATAGAGACCCTTATTTGCTGATTGCTATTGAAACATATTGTGTGAATCATAGTTTTTCCTTTTATGTGTATCTGCTCACCACTTCACTCAAAACACAAAACGCTTACTCAGTCTGATGTGCCATCTCGCAAATCAGCGGGTGTGTGCATTAAAACGCGTGTGTGATGTACAGAACTTTAGTATAGGGCACATTTTCAACTCTGTGCTCAAAACACAAAACTGCATTAAAAGCTGTTATTTTGCATAGAGACCCTTATTTGCTGATTGCTATTGAAACATATTGTGTGAATCATAGTTTTTCCTTTTATGTGTATCTGCTCACCACTTCACTCAAAACACAAAACGCTTACTCAGTCTGATGTGCCATCTCGCAAATCAGCGGGTGTGTGCATTAAAACGCGTGTGTGATGTACAGAACTTTAGTATAGGGCACATTTTCAACTCTGTGCTCAAAACACAAAACTGCATTAAAAGCTGTTATTTTGCATAGAGACCCTTATTTGCTGATTGCTATTGAAACATATTGTGTGAATCATAGTTTTTCCTTTTATGTGTATCTGCTCACCACTTCACTCAAAACACAAAACGCTTACTCAGTCTGATGTGCCATCTCGCAAATCAGCGGGTGTGTGCATTAAAACGCGTGTGTGATGTACAGAACTTTAGTATAGGGCACATTTTCAACTCTGTGCTCAAAACACAAAACTGCATTAAAAGCTGTTATTTTGCATAGAGACCCTTATTTGCTGATTGCTATTGAAACATATTGTGTGAATCATAGTTTTTCCTTTTATGTGTATCTGCTCACCACTTCACTCAAAACACAAAACGCTTACTCAGTCTGATGTGCCATCTCGCAAATCAGCGGGTGTGTGCATTAAAACGCGTGTGTGATGTACAGAACTTTAGTATAGGGCACATTTTCAACTCTGTGCTCAAAACACAAAACTGCATTAAAAGCTGTTATTTTGCATAGAGACCCTTATTTGCTGATTGCTATTGAAACATATTGTGTGAATCATAGTTTTTCCTTTTATGTGTATCTGCTCACCACTTCACTCAAAACACAAAACGCTTACTCAGTCTGATGTGCCATCTCGCAAATCAGCGGGTGTGTGCATTAAAACGCGTGTGTGATGTACAGAACTTTAGTATAGGGCACATTTTCAACTCTGTGCTCAAACACAAAACTGCATTAAAAGCTGTTATTTTGCATAGAGACCCTTATTTGCTGATTGCTATTGAAACATATTGTGTGAATCATAGTTTTTCCTTTTATGTGTATCTGCTCACCACTTCACTCAAAACACAAAACGCTTACTCAGTCTGATGTGCCATCTCGCAAATCAGCGGGTGTGTGCATTAAAACGCGTGTGTGATGTACAGAACTTTAGTATAGGGCACATTTTCAACTCTGTGCTCAAAACACAAAACTGCATTAAAAGCTGTTATTTTGCATAGAGACCCTTATTTGCTGATTGCTATTGAAACATATTGTGTGAATCATAGTTTTTCCTTTTATGTGTATCTGCTCACCACTTCACTCAAAACACAAAACGCTTACTCAGTCTGATGTGCCATCTCGCAAATCAGCGGGTGTGTGCATTAAAACGCGTGTGTGATGTACAGAACTTTAGTATAGGGCACATTTTCAACTCTGTGCTCAAAACACAAAACTGCATTAAAAGCTGTTATTTTGCATAGAGACCCTTATTTGCTGATTGCTATTGAAACATATTGTGTGAATCATAGTTTTTCCTTTTATGTGTATCTGCTCACCACTTCACTCAAAACACAAAACGCTTACTCAGTCTGATGTGCCATCTCGCAAATCAGCGGGTGTGTGCATTAAAACGCGTGTGTGATGTACAGAACTTTAGTATAGGGCACATTTTCAACTCTGTGCTCAAAACACAAAACTGCATTAAAAGCTGTTATTTTGCATAGAGACCCTTATTTGCTGATTGCTATTGAAACATATTGTGTGAATCATAGTTTTTCCTTTTATGTGTATCTGCTCACCACTTCACTCAAAACACAAAACGCTTACTCAGTCTGATGTGCCATCTCGCAAATCAGCGGGTGTGCATTAAAACGCGTGTGTGATGTACAGAACTTTAGTATAGGGCACATTTTCAACTCTGTGCTCAAAACACAAAACTGCATTAAAAGCTGTTATTTTGCATAGAGACCCTTATTTGCTGATTGCTATTGAAACATATTGTGTGAATCATAGTTTTTCCTTTTATGTGTATCTGCTCACCACTTCACTCAAAACACAAAACGCTTACTCAGTCTGATGTGCCATCTCGCAAATCAGCGGGTTGTGCATTAAAACGCGTGTGTGATGTACAGAACTTTAGTATAGGGCACATTTTCAACTCTGTGCTCAAAACACAAAACTGCATTAAAAGCTGTTATTTTGCATAGAGACCCTTATTTGCTGATTGCTATTGAAACATATTGTGTGAATCATAGTTTTTCCTTTTATGTGTATCTGCTCACCACTTCACTCAAAACACAAAACGCTTACTCAGTCTGATGTGCCATCTCGCAAATCAGCGGGTGTGTGCATTAAAACGCGTGTGTGATGTACAGAACTTTAGTATAGGGCACATTTTCAACTCTGTGCTCAAAACACAAAACTGCATTAAAAGCTGTTATTTTGCATAGAGACCCTTATTTGCTGATTGCTATTGAAACATATTGTGTGAATCATAGTTTTTCCTTTTATGTGTATCTGCTCACCACTTCACTCAAAACACAAAACGCTTACTCAGTCTGATGTGCCATCTCGCAAATCAGCGGGTGTGTGCATTAAAACGCGTGTGTGATGTACAGAACTTTAGTATAGGGCACATTTTCAACTCTGTGCTCAAACACAAAACTGCATTAAAAGCTGTTATTTTGCATAGAGACCCTTATTTGCTGATTGCTATTGAAACATATTGTGTGAATCATAGTTTTTCCTTTTATGTGTATCTGCTCACCACTTCACTCAAAACACAAAACGCTTACTCAGTCTGATGTGCCATCTCGCAAATCAGCGGGTGTGTGCATTAAAACGCGTGTGTGATGTACAGAACTTTAGTATAGGGCACATTTTCAACTCTGTGCTCAAAACACAAAACTGCATTAAAAGCTGTTATTTTGCATAGAGACCCTTATTTGCTGATTGCTATTGAAACATATTGTGTGAATCATAGTTTTTCCTTTTATGTGTATCTGCTCACCACTTCACTCAAAACACAAAACGCTTACTCAGTCTGATGTGCCATCTCGCAAATCAGCGGGTGTGTGCATTAAAACGCGTGTGTGATGTACAGAACTTTAGTATAGGGCACATTTTCAACTCTGTGCTCAAAACACAAAACTGCATTAAAAGCTGTTATTTTGCATAGAGACCCTTATTTGCTGATTGCTATTGAAACATATTGTGTGAATCATAGTTTTTCCTTTTATGTGTATCTGCTCACCACTTCACTCAAAACACAAAACGCTTACTCAGTCTGATGTGCCATCTCGCAAATCAGCGGGTGTGTGCATTAAAACGCGTGTGTGATGTACAGAACTTTAGTATAGGGCACATTTTCAACTCTGTGCTCAAAACACAAAACTGCATTAAAAGCTGTTATTTTGCATAGAGACCCTTATTTGCTGATTGCTATTGAAACATATTGTGTGAATCATAGTTTTTCCTTTTATGTGTATCTGCTCACCACTTCACTCAAAACACAAAACGCTTACTCAGTCTGATGTGCCATCTCGCAAATCAGCGGGTGTGTGCATTAAAACGCGTGTGTGATGTACAGAACTTTAGTATAGGGCACATTTTCAACTCTGTGCTCAAAACACAAAACTGCATTAAAAGCTGTTATTTTGCATAGAGACCCTTATTTGCTGATTGCTATTGAAACATATTGTGTGAATCATAGTTTTTCCTTTTATGTGTATCTGCTCACCACTTCACTCAAAACACAAAACGCTTACTCAGTCTGATGTGCATCTCGCAAATCAGCGGGTGTGTGCATTAAAACGCGTGTGTGATGTACAGAACTTTAGTATAGGGCACATTTTCAACTCTGTGCTCAAAACACAAAACTGCATTAAAAGCTGTTATTTTGCATAGAGACCCTTATTTGCTGATTGCTATTGAAACATATTGTGTGAATCATAGTTTTTCCTTTTATGTGTATCTGCTCACCACTTCACTCAAAACACAAAACGCTTACTCAGTCTGATGTGCCATCTCGCAAATCAGCGGGTGTGTGCATTAAAACGCGTGTGTGATGTACAGAACTTTAGTATAGGGCACATTTTCAACTCTGTGCTCAAAACACAAAACTGCATTAAAAGCTGTTATTTTGCATAGAGACCCTTATTTGCTGATTGCTATTGAAACATATTGTGTGAATCATAGTTTTTCCTTTTATGTGTATCTGCTCACCACTTCACTCAAAACACAAAACGCTTACTCAGTCTGATGTGCCATCTCGCAAATCAGCGGGTGTGTGCATTAAAACGCGTGTGTGATGTACAGAACTTTAGTATAGGGCACATTTTCAACTCTGTGCTCAAAACACAAAACTGCATTAAAAGCTGTTATTTTGCATAGAGACCCTTATTTGCTGATTGCTATTGAAACATATTGTGTGAATCATAGTTTTTCCTTTTATGTGTATCTGCTCACCACTTCACTCAAAACACAAAACGCTTACTCAGTCTGATGTGCCATCTCGCAAATCAGCGGGTGTGTGCATTAAAACGCGTGTGTGATGTACAGAACTTTAGTATAGGGCACATTTTCAACTCTGTGCTCAAAACACAAAACTGCATTAAAAGCTGTTATTTTGCATAGAGACCCTTATTTGCTGATTGCTATTGAAACATATTGTGTGAATCATAGTTTTTCCTTTTATGTGTATCTGCTCACCACTTCACTCAAAACACAAAACGCTTACTCAGTCTGATGTGCCATCTCGCAAATCAGCGGGTGTGTGCATTAAAACGCGTGTGTGATGTACAGAACTTTAGTATAGGGCACATTTTCAACTCTGTGCTCAAAACACAAAACTGCATTAAAAGCTGTTATTTTGCATAGAGACCCTTATTTGCTGATTGCTATTGAAACATATTGTGTGAATCATAGTTTTTCCTTTTATGTGTATCTGCTCACCACTTCACTCAAAACACAAAACGCTTACTCAGTCTGATGTGCCATCTCGCAAATCAGGGGTGTGTGCATTAAAACGCGTGTGTGATGTACAGAACTTTAGTATAGGGCACATTTTCAACTCTGTGCTCAAAACACAAAACTGCATTAAAAGCTGTTATTTTGCATAGAGACCCTTATTTGCTGATTGCTATTGAAACATATTGTGTGAATCATAGTTTTTCCTTTTATGTGTATCTGCTCACCACTTCACTCAAAACACAAAACGCTTACTCAGTCTGATGTGCCATCTCGCAAATCAGCGGGTGTGTGCATTAAAACGCGTGTGTGATGTACAGAACTTTAGTATAGGGCACATTTTCAACTCTGTGCTCAAAACACAAAACTGCATTAAAAGCTGTTTTTTGCATAGAGACCCTTATTTGCTGATTGCTATTGAAACATATTGTGTGAATCATAGTTTTTCCTTTTATGTGTATCTGCTCACCACTTCACTCAAAACACAAAACGCTTACTCAGTCTGATGTGCCATCTCGCAAATCAGCGGGTGTGTGCATTAAAACGCGTGTGTGATGTACAGAACTTTAGTATAGGGCACATTTTCAACTCTGTGCTCAAAACACAAAACTGCATTAAAAGCTGTTATTTTGCATAGAGACCCTTATTTGCTGATTGCTATTGAAACATATTGTGTGAATCATAGTTTTTCCTTTTATGTGTATCTGCTCACCACTTCACTCAAAACACAAAACGCTTACTCAGTCTGATGTGCCATCTCGCAAATCAGCGGGTGTGTGCATTAAAACGCGTGTGTGATGTACAGAACTTTAGTATAGGGCACATTTTCAACTCTGTGCTCAAAACACAAAACTGCATTAAAAGCTGTTATTTTGCATAGAGACCCTTATTTGCTGATTGCTATTGAAACATATTGTGTGAATCATAGTTTTTCCTTTTATGTGTATCTGCTCACCACTTCACTCAAAACACAAAACGCTTACTCAGTCTGATGTGCCATCTCGCAAATCAGCGGGTGTGTGCATTAAAACGCGTGTGTGATGTACAGAACTTTAGTATAGGGCACATTTTCAACTCTGTGCTCAAAACACAAAACTGCATTAAAAGCTGTTATTTTGCATAGAGACCCTTATTTGCTGATTGCTATTGAAACATATTGTGTGAATCATAGTTTTTCCTTTTATGTGTATCTGCTCACCACTTCACTCAAAACACAAAACGCTTACTCAGTCTGATGTGCCATCTCGCAAATCAGCGGGTGTGTGCATTAAAACGCGTGTGTGATGTACAGAACTTTAGTATAGGGCACATTTTCAACTCTGTGCTCAAAACACAAAACTGCATTAAAAGCTGTTATTTTGCATAGAGACCCTTATTTGCTGATTGCTATTGAAACATATTGTGTGAATCATAGTTTTTCCTTTTATGTGTATCTGCTCACCACTTCACTCAAAACACAAAACGCTTACTCAGTCTGATGTGCCATCTCGCAAATCAGCGGGTGTGTGCATTAAAACGCGTGTGTGATGTACAGAACTTTAGTATAGGGCACATTTTCAACTCTGTGCTCAAAACACAAAACTGCATTAAAAGCTGTTATTTTGCATAGAGACCCTTATTTGCTGATTGCTATTGAAACATATTGTGTGAATCATAGTTTTTCCTTTTATGTGTATCTGCTCACCACTTCACTCAAAACACAAAACGCTTACTCAGTCTGATGTGCCATCTCGCAAATCAGCGGGTGTGTGCATTAAAACGCGTGTGTGATGTACAGAACTTTAGTATAGGGCACATTTTCAACTCTGTGCTCAAAACACAAAACTGCATTAAAAGCTGTTATTTTGCATAGAGACCCTTATTTGCTGATTGCTATTGAAACATATTGTGTGAATCATAGTTTTTCCTTTTATGTGTATCTGCTCACCACTTCACTCAAAACACAAAACGCTTACTCAGTCTGATGTGCCATCTCGCAAATCAGCGGGTGTGGCATTAAAACGCGTGTGTGATGTACAGAACTTTAGTATAGGGCACATTTTCAACTCTGTGCTCAAAACACAAAACTGCATTAAAAGCTGTTATTTTGCATAGAGACCCTTATTTGCTGATTGCTATTGAAACATATTGTGTGAATCATAGTTTTTCCTTTTATGTGTATCTGCTCACCACTTCACTCAAAACACAAAACGCTTACTCAGTCTGATGTGCCATCTCGCAAATCAGCGGGTGTGTGCATTAAAACGCGTGTGTGATGTACAGAACTTTAGTATAGGGCACATTTTCAACTCTGTGCTCAAAACACAAAACTGCATTAAAAGCTGTTATTTTGCATAGAGACCCTTATTTGCTGATTGCTATTGAAACATATTGTGTGAATCATAGTTTTTCCTTTTATGTGTATCTGCTCACCACTTCACTCAAAACACAAAACGCTTACTCAGTCTGATGTGCCATCTCGCAAATCAGCGGGTGGTGCATTAAAACGCGTGTGTGATGTACAGAACTTTAGTATAGGGCACATTTTCAACTCTGTGCTCAAAACACAAAACTGCATTAAAAGCTGTTATTTTGCATAGAGACCCTTATTTGCTGATTGCTATTGAAACATATTGTGTGAATCATAGTTTTTCCTTTTATGTGTATCTGCTCACCACTTCACTCAAAACACAAAACGCTTACTCAGTCTGATGTGCCATCTCGCAAATCAGCGGGTGTGTGCATTAAAACGCGTGTGTGATGTACAGAACTTTAGTATAGGGCACATTTTCAACTCTGTGCTCAAAACACAAAACTGCATTAAAAGCTGTTATTTTGCATAGAGACCCTTATTTGCTGATTGCTATTGAAACATATTGTGTGAATCATAGTTTTTCCTTTTATGTGTATCTGCTCACCACTTCACTCAAAACACAAAACGCTTACTCAGTCTGATGTGCCATCTCGCAAATCAGCGGGTGTGTGCATTAAAACGCGTGGTGATGTACAGAACTTTAGTATAGGGCACATTTTCAACTCTGTGCTCAAAACACAAAACTGCATTAAAAGCTGTTATTTTGCATAGAGACCCTTATTTGCTGATTGCTATTGAAACATATTGTGTGAATCATAGTTTTTCCTTTTATGTGTATCTGCTCACCACTTCACTCAAAACACAAAACGCTTACTCAGTCTGATGTGCCATCTCGCAAATCAGCGGGTGTGTGCATTAAAACGCGTGTGTGATGTACAGAACTTTAGTATAGGGCACATTTTCAACTCTGTGCTCAAAACACAAAACTGCATTAAAAGCTGTTATTTTGCATAGAGACCCTTATTTGCTGATTGCTATTGAAACATATTGTGTGAATCATAGTTTTTCTTTTATGTGTATCTGCTCACCACTTCACTCAAAACACAAAACGCTTACTCAGTCTGATGTGCCATCTCGCAAATCAGCGGGTGTGTGCATTAAAACGCGTGTGTGATGTACAGAACTTTAGTATAGGGCACATTTTCAACTCTGTGCTCAAAACACAAAACTGCATTAAAAGCTGTTATTTTGCATAGAGACCCTTATTTGCTGATTGCTATTGAAACATATTGTGTGAATCATAGTTTTTCCTTTTATGTGTATCTGCTCACCACTTCACTCAAAACACAAAACGCTTACTCAGTCTGATGTGCCATCTCGCAAATCAGCGGGTGTGTGCATTAAAACGCGTGTGTGATGTACAGAACTTTAGTATAGGGCACATTTTCAACTCTGTGCTAAAAACACAAAACTGCATTAAAAGCTGTTATTTTGCATAGAGACCCTTATTTGCTGATTGCTATTGAAACATATTGTGTGAATCATAGTTTTTCCTTTTATGTGTATCTGCTCACCACTTCACTCAAAACACAAAACGCTTACTCAGTCTGATGTGCCATCTCGCAAATCAGCGGGTGTGTGCATTAAAACGCGTGTGTGATGTACAGAACTTTAGTATAGGGCACATTTTCAACTCTGTGCTCAAAACACAAAACTGCATTAAAAGCTGTTATTTTGCATAGAGACCCTTATTTGCTGATTGCTATTGAAACATATTGTGTGAATCATAGTTTTTCCTTTTATGTGTATCTGCTCACCACTTCACTCAAAACACAAAACGCTTACTCAGTCTGATGTGCCATCTCGCAAATCAGCGGGTGTGTCATTAAAACGCGTGTGTGATGTACAGAACTTTAGTATAGGGCACATTTTCAACTCTGTGCTCAAAACACAAAACTGCATTAAAAGCTGTTATTTTGCATAGAGACCCTTATTTGCTGATTGCTATTGAAACATATTGTGTGAATCATAGTTTTTCCTTTTATGTGTATCTGCTCACCACTTCACTCAAAACACAAAACGCTTACTCAGTCTGATGTGCCATCTCGCAAATCAGCGGGTGTGTGCATTAAAACGCGTGTGTGATGTACAGAACTTTAGTATAGGGCACATTTTCAACTCTGTGCTCAAACACAAAACTGCATTAAAAGCTGTTATTTTGCATAGAGACCCTTATTTGCTGATTGCTATTGAAACATATTGTGTGAATCATAGTTTTTCCTTTTATGTGTATCTGCTCACCACTTCACTCAAAACACAAAACGCTTACTCAGTCTGATGTGCCATCTCGCAAATCAGCGGGTGTGTGCATTAAAACGCGTGTGTGATGTACAGAACTTTAGTATAGGGCACATTTTCAACTCTGTGCTCAAAACACAAAACTGCATTAAAAGCTGTTATTTTGCATAGAGACCCTTATTTGCTGATTGCTATTGAAACATATTGTGTGAATCATAGTTTTTCCTTTTATGTGTATTGCTCACCACTTCACTCAAAACACAAAACGCTTACTCAGTCTGATGTGCCATCTCGCAAATCAGCGGGTGTGTGCATTAAAACGCGTGTGTGATGTACAGAACTTTAGTATAGGGCACATTTTCAACTCTGTGCTCAAAACACAAAACTGCATTAAAAGCTGTTATTTTGCATAGAGACCCTTATTTGCTGATTGCTATTGAAACATATTGTGTGAATCATAGTTTTTCCTTTTATGTGTATCTGCTCACCACTTCACTCAAAACACAAAACGCTTACTCAGTCTGATGTGCCATCTCGCAAATCAGCGGGTGTGTGCATTAAAACGCGTGTGTGATGTACAGAACTTTAGTATAGGGCACATTTTCAACTCTGTGCTCAAAACACAAAACTGCATTAAAAGCTGTTATTTTGCATAGAGACCCTTATTTGCTGATTGCTATTGAAACATATTGTGTGAATCATAGTTTTTCCTTTTATGTGTATCTGCTCACCACTTCACTCAAAA
>JAQKPU010000139.1:0-28759 GCA_030347295.1 Setipinna tenuifilis
GTTTTGTGTTTTGAGTGAAGTGGTGAGCAGATACACATAAAAGGAAAAACTAAGATTCACACAATATGTTTCAATAGCAATCAGCAAATAAGGGTCTCTATGCAAAAGAACAGCTTTTAATGCAGTTTTGTGTTGTGAGCACAGACTTGAAAATGTGCCCTATACTAAAGTTGTGTACATCACACACGCGTTTTAATGCCCACACCCGCTGGTTTGCGAGATGCCACATCAGACTTAGTAAGCGTTTTGTGTTTTGAGTGAAGTGGTGAGCAGATACACATAAAAGGAAAAACTAAGATTCACACAATATGTTTCAATAGCAATCAGCAAATAAGGGTCTCTATGCAAAAGAACAGCTTTTAATGCAGTTTTGTGTTGTGAGCACAGACTTGAAAATGTGCCCTATACTAAAGTTGTGTACATCACACACGCGTTTTAATGCCCACACCCGCTGGTTTGCGAGATGCCACATCAGACTTAGTAAGCGTTTTGTGTTTTGAGTGAAGTGGTGAGCAGATACACATAAAAGGAAAAACTAAGATTCACACAATATGTTTCAATAGCAATCAGCAAATAAGGGTCTCTATGCAAAAGAACAGCTTTTAATGCAGTTTTGTGTTGTGAGCACAGACTTGAAAATGTGCCCTATACTAAAGTTGTGTACATCACACACGCGTTTTAATGCCCACACCCGCTGGTTTGCGAGATGCCACATCAGACTTAGTAAGCGTTTTGTGTTTTGAGTGAAGTGGTGAGCAGATACACATAAAAGGAAAAACTAAGATTCACACAATATGTTTCAATAGCAATCAGCAAATAAGGGTCTCTATGCAAAAGAACAGCTTTTAATGCAGTTTTGTGTTGTGAGCACAGACTTGAAAATGTGCCCTATACTAAAGTTGTGTACATCACACACGCGTTTTAATGCCCACACCCGCTGGTTTGCGAGATGCCACATCAGACTTAGTAAGCGTTTTGTGTTTTGAGTGAAGTGGTGAGCAGATACACATAAAAGGAAAAACTAAGATTCACACAATATGTTTCAATAGCAATCAGCAAATAAGGGTCTCTATGCAAAAGAACAGCTTTTAATGCAGTTTTGTGTTGTGAGCACAGACTTGAAAATGTGCCCTATACTAAAGTTGTGTACATCACACACGCGTTTTAATGCCCACACCCGCTGGTTTGCGAGATGCCACATCAGACTTAGTAAGCGTTTTGTGTTTTGAGTGAAGTGGTGAGCAGATACACATAAAAGGAAAAACTAAGATTCACACAATATGTTTCAATAGCAATCAGCAAATAAGGGTCTCTATGCAAAAGAACAGCTTTTAATGCAGTTTTGTGTTGTGAGCACAGACTTGAAAATGTGCCCTATACTAAAGTTGTGTACATCACACACGCGTTTTAATGCCCACACCCGCTGGTTTGCGAGATGCCACATCAGACTTAGTAAGCGTTTTGTGTTTTGAGTGAAGTGGTGAGCAGATACACATAAAAGGAAAAACTAAGATTCACACAATATGTTTCAATAGCAATCAGCAAATAAGGGTCTCTATGCAAAAGAACAGCTTTTAATGCAGTTTTGTGTTGTGAGCACAGACTTGAAAATGTGCCCTATACTAAAGTTGTGTACATCACACACGCGTTTTAATGCCCACACCCGCTGGTTTGCGAGATGCCACATCAGACTTAGTAAGCGTTTTGTGTTTTGAGTGAAGTGGTGAGCAGATACACATAAAAGGAAAAACTAAGATTCACACAATATGTTTCAATAGCAATCAGCAAATAAGGGTCTCTATGCAAAAGAACAGCTTTTAATGCAGTTTTGTGTTGTGAGCACAGACTTGAAAATGTGCCCTATACTAAAGTTGTGTACATCACACACGCGTTTTAATGCCCACACCCGCTGGTTTGCGAGATGCCACATCAGACTTAGTAAGCGTTTTGTGTTTTGAGTGAAGTGGTGAGCAGATACACATAAAAGGAAAAACTAAGATTCACACAATATGTTTCAATAGCAATCAGCAAATAAGGGTCTCTATGCAAAAGAACAGCTTTTAATGCAGTTTTGTGTTGTGAGCACAGACTTGAAAATGTGCCCTATACTAAAGTTGTGTACATCACACACGCGTTTTAATGCCCACACCCGCTGGTTTGCGAGATGCCACATCAGACTTAGTAAGCGTTTTGTGTTTTGAGTGAAGTGGTGAGCAGATACACATAAAAGGAAAAACTAAGATTCACACAATATGTTTCAATAGCAATCAGCAAATAAGGGTCTCTATGCAAAAGAACAGCTTTTAATGCAGTTTTGTGTTGTGAGCACAGACTTGAAAATGTGCCCTATACTAAAGTTGTGTACATCACACACGCGTTTTAATGCCCACACCCGCTGGTTTGCGAGATGCCACATCAGACTTAGTAAGCGTTTTGTGTTTTGAGTGAAGTGGTGAGCAGATACACATAAAAGGAAAAACTAAGATTCACACAATATGTTTCAATAGCAATCAGCAAATAAGGGTCTCTATGCAAAAGAACAGCTTTTAATGCAGTTTTGTGTTGTGAGCACAGACTTGAAAATGTGCCCTATACTAAAGTTGTGTACATCACACACGCGTTTTAATGCCCACACCCGCTGGTTTGCGAGATGCCACATCAGACTTAGTAAGCGTTTTGTGTTTTGAGTGAAGTGGTGAGCAGATACACATAAAAGGAAAAACTAAGATTCACACAATATGTTTCAATAGCAATCAGCAAATAAGGGTCTCTATGCAAAAGAACAGCTTTTAATGCAGTTTTGTGTTGTGAGCACAGACTTGAAAATGTGCCCTATACTAAAGTTGTGTACATCACACACGCGTTTTAATGCCCACACCCGCTGGTTTGCGAGATGCCACATCAGACTTAGTAAGCGTTTTGTGTTTTGAGTGAAGTGGTGAGCAGATACACATAAAAGGAAAAACTAAGATTCACACAATATGTTTCAATAGCAATCAGCAAATAAGGGTCTCTATGCAAAAGAACAGCTTTTAATGCAGTTTTGTGTTGTGAGCACAGACTTGAAAATGTGCCCTATACTAAAGTTGTGTACATCACACACGCGTTTTAATGCCCACACCCGCTGGTTTGCGAGATGCCACATCAGACTTAGTAAGCGTTTTGTGTTTTGAGTGAAGTGGTGAGCAGATACACATAAAAGGAAAAACTAAGATTCACACAATATGTTTCAATAGCAATCAGCAAATAAGGGTCTCTATGCAAAAGAACAGCTTTTAATGCAGTTTTGTGTTGTGAGCACAGACTTGAAAATGTGCCCTATACTAAAGTTGTGTACATCACACACGCGTTTTAATGCCCACACCCGCTGGTTTGCGAGATGCCACATCAGACTTAGTAAGCGTTTTGTGTTTTGAGTGAAGTGGTGAGCAGATACACATAAAAGGAAAAACTAAGATTCACACAATATGTTTCAATAGCAATCAGCAAATAAGGGTCTCTATGCAAAAGAACAGCTTTTAATGCAGTTTTGTGTTGTGAGCACAGACTTGAAAATGTGCCCTATACTAAAGTTGTGTACATCACACACGCGTTTTAATGCCCACACCCGCTGGTTTGCGAGATGCCACATCAGACTTAGTAAGCGTTTTGTGTTTTGAGTGAAGTGGTGAGCAGATACACATAAAAGGAAAAACTAAGATTCACACAATATGTTTCAATAGCAATCAGCAAATAAGGGTCTCTATGCAAAAGAACAGCTTTTAATGCAGTTTTGTGTTGTGAGCACAGACTTGAAAATGTGCCCTATACTAAAGTTGTGTACATCACACACGCGTTTTAATGCCCACACCCGCTGGTTTGCGAGATGCCACATCAGACTTAGTAAGCGTTTTGTGTTTTGAGTGAAGTGGTGAGCAGATACACATAAAAGGAAAAACTAAGATTCACACAATATGTTTCAATAGCAATCAGCAAATAAGGGTCTCTATGCAAAAGAACAGCTTTTAATGCAGTTTTGTGTTGTGAGCACAGACTTGAAAATGTGCCCTATACTAAAGTTGTGTACATCACACACGCGTTTTAATGCCCACACCCGCTGGTTTGCGAGATGCCACATCAGACTTAGTAAGCGTTTTGTGTTTTGAGTGAAGTGGTGAGCAGATACACATAAAAGGAAAAACTAAGATTCACACAATATGTTTCAATAGCAATCAGCAAATAAGGGTCTCTATGCAAAAGAACAGCTTTTAATGCAGTTTTGTGTTGTGAGCACAGACTTGAAAATGTGCCCTATACTAAAGTTGTGTACATCACACACGCGTTTTAATGCCCACACCCGCTGGTTTGCGAGATGCCACATCAGACTTAGTAAGCGTTTTGTGTTTTGAGTGAAGTGGTGAGCAGATACACATAAAAGGAAAAACTAAGATTCACACAATATGTTTCAATAGCAATCAGCAAATAAGGGTCTCTATGCAAAAGAACAGCTTTTAATGCAGTTTTGTGTTGTGAGCACAGACTTGAAAATGTGCCCTATACTAAAGTTGTGTACATCACACACGCGTTTTAATGCCCACACCCGCTGGTTTGCGAGATGCCACATCAGACTTAGTAAGCGTTTTGTGTTTTGAGTGAAGTGGTGAGCAGATACACATAAAAGGAAAAACTAAGATTCACACAATATGTTTCAATAGCAATCAGCAAATAAGGGTCTCTATGCAAAAGAACAGCTTTTAATGCAGTTTTGTGTTGTGAGCACAGACTTGAAAATGTGCCCTATACTAAAGTTGTGTACATCACACACGCGTTTTAATGCCCACACCCGCTGGTTTGCGAGATGCCACATCAGACTTAGTAAGCGTTTTGTGTTTTGAGTGAAGTGGTGAGCAGATACACATAAAAGGAAAAACTAAGATTCACACAATATGTTTCAATAGCAATCAGCAAATAAGGGTCTCTATGCAAAAGAACAGCTTTTAATGCAGTTTTGTGTTGTGAGCACAGACTTGAAAATGTGCCCTATACTAAAGTTGTGTACATCACACACGCGTTTTAATGCCCACACCCGCTGGTTTGCGAGATGCCACATCAGACTTAGTAAGCGTTTTGTGTTTTGAGTGAAGTGGTGAGCAGATACACATAAAAGGAAAAACTAAGATTCACACAATATGTTTCAATAGCAATCAGCAAATAAGGGTCTCTATGCAAAAGAACAGCTTTTAATGCAGTTTTGTGTTGTGAGCACAGACTTGAAAATGTGCCCTATACTAAAGTTGTGTACATCACACACGCGTTTTAATGCCCACACCCGCTGGTTTGCGAGATGCCACATCAGACTTAGTAAGCGTTTTGTGTTTTGAGTGAAGTGGTGAGCAGATACACACATAAAAGGAAAAACTAAGATTCACACAATATGTTTCAATAGCAATCAGCAAATAAGGGTCTCTATGCAAAAGAACAGCTTTTAATGCAGTTTTGTGTTGTGAGCACAGACTTGAAAATGTGCCCTATACTAAAGTTGTGTACATCACACACGCGTTTTAATGCCCACACCCGCTGGTTTGCGAGATGCCACATCAGACTTAGTAAGCGTTTTGTGTTTTGAGTGAAGTGGTGAGCAGATACACATAAAAGGAAAAACTAAGATTCACACAATATGTTTCAATAGCAATCAGCAAATAAGGGTCTCTATGCAAAAGAACAGCTTTTAATGCAGTTTTGTGTTGTGAGCACAGACTTGAAAATGTGCCCTATACTAAAGTTGTGTACATCACACACGCGTTTTAATGCCCACACCCGCTGGTTTGCGAGATGCCACATCAGACTTAGTAAGCGTTTTGTGTTTTGAGTGAAGTGGTGAGCAGATACACATAAAAGGAAAAACTAAGATTCACACAATATGTTTCAATAGCAATCAGCAAATAAGGGTCTCTATGCAAAAGAACAGCTTTTAATGCAGTTTTGTGTTGTGAGCACAGACTTGAAAATGTGCCCTATACTAAAGTTGTGTACATCACACACGCGTTTTAATGCCCACACCCGCTGGTTTGCGAGATGCCACATCAGACTTAGTAAGCGTTTTGTGTTTTGAGTGAAGTGGTGAGCAGATACACATAAAAGGAAAAACTAAGATTCACACAATATGTTTCAATAGCAATCAGCAAATAAGGGTCTCTATGCAAAAGAACAGCTTTTAATGCAGTTTTGTGTTGTGAGCACAGACTTGAAAATGTGCCCTATACTAAAGTTGTGTACATCACACACGCGTTTTAATGCCCACACCCGCTGGTTTGCGAGATGCCACATCAGACTTAGTAAGCGTTTTGTGTTTTGAGTGAAGTGGTGAGCAGATACACATAAAAGGAAAAACTAAGATTCACACAATATGTTTCAATAGCAATCAGCAAATAAGGGTCTCTATGCAAAAGAACAGCTTTTAATGCAGTTTTGTGTTGTGAGCACAGACTTGAAAATGTGCCCTATACTAAAGTTGTGTACATCACACACGCGTTTTAATGCCCACACCCGCTGGTTTGCGAGATGCCACATCAGACTTAGTAAGCGTTTTGTGTTTTGAGTGAAGTGGTGAGCAGATACACATAAAAGGAAAAACTAAGATTCACACAATATGTTTCAATAGCAATCAGCAAATAAGGGTCTCTATGCAAAAGAACAGCTTTTAATGCAGTTTTGTGTTGTGAGCACAGACTTGAAAATGTGCCCTATACTAAAGTTGTGTACATCACACACGCGTTTTAATGCCCACACCCGCTGGTTTGCGAGATGCCACATCAGACTTAGTAAGCGTTTTGTGTTTTGAGTGAAGTGGTGAGCAGATACACATAAAAGGAAAAACTAAGATTCACACAATATGTTTCAATAGCAATCAGCAAATAAGGGTCTCTATGCAAAAGAACAGCTTTTAATGCAGTTTTGTGTTGTGAGCACAGACTTGAAAATGTGCCCTATACTAAAGTTGTGTACATCACACACGCGTTTTAATGCCCACACCCGCTGGTTTGCGAGATGCCACATCAGACTTAGTAAGCGTTTTGTGTTTTGAGTGAAGTGGTGAGCAGATACACATAAAAGGAAAAACTAAGATTCACACAATATGTTTCAATAGCAATCAGCAAATAAGGGTCTCTATGCAAAAGAACAGCTTTTAATGCAGTTTTGTGTTGTGAGCACAGACTTGAAAATGTGCCCTATACTAAAGTTGTGTACATCACACACGCGTTTTAATGCCCACACCCGCTGGTTTGCGAGATGCCACATCAGACTTAGTAAGCGTTTTGTGTTTTGAGTGAAGTGTGAGCAGATACACATAAAAGGAAAAACTAAGATTCACACAATATGTTTCAATAGCAATCAGCAAATAAGGGTCTCTATGCAAAAGAACAGCTTTTAATGCAGTTTTGTGTTGTGAGCACAGACTTGAAAATGTGCCCTATACTAAAGTTGTGTACATCACACACGCGTTTTAATGCCCACACCCGCTGGTTTGCGAGATGCCACATCAGACTTAGTAAGCGTTTTGTGTTTTGAGTGAAGTGGTGAGCAGATACACATAAAAGGAAAAACTAAGATTCACACAATATGTTTCAATAGCAATCAGCAAATAAGGGTCTCTATGCAAAAGAACAGCTTTTAATGCAGTTTTGTGTTGTGAGCACAGACTTGAAAATGTGCCCTATACTAAAGTTGTGTACATCACACACGCGTTTTAATGCCCACACCCGCTGGTTTGCGAGATGCCACATCAGACTTAGTAAGCGTTTTGTGTTTTGAGTGAAGTGGTGAGCAGATACACATAAAAGGAAAAACTAAGATTCACACAATATGTTTCAATAGCAATCAGCAAATAAGGGTCTCTATGCAAAAGAACAGCTTTTAATGCAGTTTTGTGTTGTGAGCACAGACTTGAAAATGTGCCCTATACTAAAGTTGTGTACATCACACACGCGTTTTAATGCCCACACCCGCTGGTTTGCGAGATGCCACATCAGACTTAGTAAGCGTTTTGTGTTTTGAGTGAAGTGGTGAGCAGATACACATAAAAGGAAAAACTAAGATTCACACAATATGTTTCAATAGCAATCAGCAAATAAGGGTCTCTATGCAAAAGAACAGCTTTTAATGCAGTTTTGTGTTGTGAGCACAGACTTGAAAATGTGCCCTATACTAAAGTTGTGTACATCACACACGCGTTTTAATGCCCACACCCGCTGGTTTGCGAGATGCCACATCAGACTTAGTAAGCGTTTTGTGTTTTGAGTGAAGTGGTGAGCAGATACACATAAAAGGAAAAACTAAGATTCACACAATATGTTTCAATAGCAATCAGCAAATAAGGGTCTCTATGCAAAAGAACAGCTTTTAATGCAGTTTTGTGTTGTGAGCACAGACTTGAAAATGTGCCCTATACTAAAGTTGTGTACATCACACACGCGTTTTAATGCCCACACCCGCTGGTTTGCGAGATGCCACATCAGACTTAGTAAGCGTTTTGTGTTTTGAGTGAAGTGGTGAGCAGATACACATAAAAGGAAAAACTAAGATTCACACAATATGTTTCAATAGCAATCAGCAAATAAGGGTCTCTATGCAAAAGAACAGCTTTTAATGCAGTTTTGTGTTGTGAGCACAGACTTGAAAATGTGCCCTATACTAAAGTTGTGTACATCACACACGCGTTTTAATGCCCACACCCGCTGGTTTGCGAGATGCCACATCAGACTTAGTAAGCGTTTTGTGTTTTGAGTGAAGTGGTGAGCAGATACACATAAAAGGAAAAACTAAGATTCACACAATATGTTTCAATAGCAATCAGCAAATAAGGGTCTCTATGCAAAAGAACAGCTTTTAATGCAGTTTTGTGTTGTGAGCACAGACTTGAAAATGTGCCCTATACTAAAGTTGTGTACATCACACACGCGTTTTAATGCCCACACCCGCTGGTTTGCGAGATGCCACATCAGACTTAGTAAGCGTTTTGTGTTTTGAGTGAAGTGGTGAGCAGATACACATAAAAGGAAAAACTAAGATTCACACAATATGTTTCAATAGCAATCAGCAAATAAGGGTCTCTATGCAAAAGAACAGCTTTTAATGCAGTTTTGTGTTGTGAGCACAGACTTGAAAATGTGCCCTATACTAAAGTTGTGTACATCACACACGCGTTTTAATGCCCACACCCGCTGGTTTGCGAGATGCCACATCAGACTTAGTAAGCGTTTTGTGTTTTGAGTGAAGTGGTGAGCAGATACACATAAAAGGAAAAACTAAGATTCACACAATATGTTTCAATAGCAATCAGCAAATAAGGGTCTCTATGCAAAAGAACAGCTTTTAATGCAGTTTTGTGTTGTGAGCACAGACTTGAAAATGTGCCCTATACTAAAGTTGTGTACATCACACACGCGTTTTAATGCCCACACCCGCTGGTTTGCGAGATGCCACATCAGACTTAGTAAGCGTTTTGTGTTTTGAGTGAAGTGGTGAGCAGATACACATAAAAGGAAAAACTAAGATTCACACAATATGTTTCAATAGCAATCAGCAAATAAGGGTCTCTATGCAAAAGAACAGCTTTTAATGCAGTTTTGTGTTGTGAGCACAGACTTGAAAATGTGCCCTATACTAAAGTTGTGTACATCACACACGCGTTTTAATGCCCACACCCGCTGGTTTGCGAGATGCCACATCAGACTTAGTAAGCGTTTTGTGTTTTGAGTGAAGTGGTGAGCAGATACACATAAAAGGAAAAACTAAGATTCACACAATATGTTTCAATAGCAATCAGCAAATAAGGGTCTCTATGCAAAAGAACAGCTTTTAATGCAGTTTTGTGTTGTGAGCACAGACTTGAAAATGTGCCCTATACTAAAGTTGTGTACATCACACACGCGTTTTAATGCCCACACCCGCTGGTTTGCGAGATGCCACATCAGACTTAGTAAGCGTTTTGTGTTTTGAGTGAAGTGGTGAGCAGATACACATAAAAGGAAAAACTAAGATTCACACAATATGTTTCAATAGCAATCAGCAAATAAGGGTCTCTATGCAAAAGAACAGCTTTTAATGCAGTTTTGTGTTGTGAGCACAGACTTGAAAATGTGCCCTATACTAAAGTTGTGTACATCACACACGCGTTTTAATGCCCACACCCGCTGGTTTGCGAGATGCCACATCAGACTTAGTAAGCGTTTTGTGTTTTGAGTGAAGTGGTGAGCAGATACACATAAAAGGAAAAACTAAGATTCACACAATATGTTTCAATAGCAATCAGCAAATAAGGGTCTCTATGCAAAAGAACAGCTTTTAATGCAGTTTTGTGTTGTGAGCACAGACTTGAAAATGTGCCCTATACTAAAGTTGTGTACATCACACACGCGTTTTAATGCCCACACCCGCTGGTTTGCGAGATGCCACATCAGACTTAGTAAGCGTTTTGTGTTTTGAGTGAAGTGGTGAGCAGATACACATAAAAGGAAAAACTAAGATTCACACAATATGTTTCAATAGCAATCAGCAAATAAGGGTCTCTATGCAAAAGAACAGCTTTTAATGCAGTTTTGTGTTGTGAGCACAGACTTGAAAATGTGCCCTATACTAAAGTTGTGTACATCACACACGCGTTTTAATGCCCACACCCGCTGGTTTGCGAGATGCCACATCAGACTTAGTAAGCGTTTTGTGTTTTGAGTGAAGTGGTGAGCAGATACACATAAAAGGAAAAACTAAGATTCACACAATATGTTTCAATAGCAATCAGCAAATAAGGGTCTCTATGCAAAAGAACAGCTTTTAATGCAGTTTTGTGTTGTGAGCACAGACTTGAAAATGTGCCCTATACTAAAGTTGTGTACATCACACACGCGTTTTAATGCCCACACCCGCTGGTTTGCGAGATGCCACATCAGACTTAGTAAGCGTTTTGTGTTTTGAGTGAAGTGGTGAGCAGATACACATAAAAGGAAAAACTAAGATTCACACAATATGTTTCAATAGCAATCAGCAAATAAGGGTCTCTATGCAAAAGAACAGCTTTTAATGCAGTTTTGTGTTGTGAGCACAGACTTGAAAATGTGCCCTATACTAAAGTTGTGTACATCACACACGCGTTTTAATGCCCACACCCGCTGGTTTGCGAGATGCCACATCAGACTTAGTAAGCGTTTTGTGTTTTGAGTGAAGTGGTGAGCAGATACACATAAAAGGAAAAACTAAGATTCACACAATATGTTTCAATAGCAATCAGCAAATAAGGGTCTCTATGCAAAAGAACAGCTTTTAATGCAGTTTTGTGTTGTGAGCACAGACTTGAAAATGTGCCCTATACTAAAGTTGTGTACATCACACACGCGTTTTAATGCCCACACCCGCTGGTTTGCGAGATGCCACATCAGACTTAGTAAGCGTTTTGTGTTTTGAGTGAAGTGGTGAGCAGATACACATAAAAGGAAAAACTAAGATTCACACAATATGTTTCAATAGCAATCAGCAAATAAGGGTCTCTATGCAAAAGAACAGCTTTTAATGCAGTTTTGTGTTGTGAGCACAGACTTGAAAATGTGCCCTATACTAAAGTTGTGTACATCACACACGCGTTTTAATGCCCACACCCGCTGGTTTGCGAGATGCCACATCAGACTTAGTAAGCGTTTTGTGTTTTGAGTGAAGTGGTGAGCAGATACACATAAAAGGAAAAACTAAGATTCACACAATATGTTTCAATAGCAATCAGCAAATAAGGGTCTCTATGCAAAAGAACAGCTTTTAATGCAGTTTTGTGTTGTGAGCACAGACTTGAAAATGTGCCCTATACTAAAGTTGTGTACATCACACACGCGTTTTAATGCCCACACCCGCTGGTTTGCGAGATGCCACATCAGACTTAGTAAGCGTTTTGTGTTTTGAGTGAAGTGGTGAGCAGATACACATAAAAGGAAAAACTAAGATTCACACAATATGTTTCAATAGCAATCAGCAAATAAGGGTCTCTATGCAAAAGAACAGCTTTTAATGCAGTTTTGTGTTGTGAGCACAGACTTGAAAATGTGCCCTATACTAAAGTTGTGTACATCACACACGCGTTTTAATGCCCACACCCGCTGGTTTGCGAGATGCCACATCAGACTTAGTAAGCGTTTTGTGTTTTGAGTGAAGTGGTGAGCAGATACACATAAAAGGAAAAACTAAGATTCACACAATATGTTTCAATAGCAATCAGCAAATAAGGGTCTCTATGCAAAAGAACAGCTTTTAATGCAGTTTTGTGTTGTGAGCACAGACTTGAAAATGTGCCCTATACTAAAGTTGTGTACATCACACACGCGTTTTAATGCCCACACCCGCTGGTTTGCGAGATGCCACATCAGACTTAGTAAGCGTTTTGTGTTTTGAGTGAAGTGGTGAGCAGATACACATAAAAGGAAAAACTAAGATTCACACAATATGTTTCAATAGCAATCAGCAAATAAGGGTCTCTATGCAAAAGAACAGCTTTTAATGCAGTTTTGTGTTGTGAGCACAGACTTGAAAATGTGCCCTATACTAAAGTTGTGTACATCACACACGCGTTTTAATGCCCACACCCGCTGGTTTGCGAGATGCCACAGACTTAGTAAGCGTTTTGTGTTTTGAGTGAAGTGTGAGCAATACACATAAAAGGAAAACTAAGATTCACACAATATGTTTCAATAGCAATCAGCAAATAAGGGTCTCTATGCAAAAGAACAGCTTTTAATGCAGTTTTGTGTTGTGAGCACAGACTTGAAAATGTGCCCTATACTAAAGTTGTGTACATCACACACGCGTTTTAATGCCCACACCCGCTGGTTTGCGAGATGCCACATCAGACTTAGTAAGCGTTTTGTGTTTTGAGTGAAGTGGTGAGCAGATACACATAAAAGGAAAAACTAAGATTCACACATATGTTTCAATAGCAATCAGCAAATAAGGGTCTCTATGCAAAAGAACAGCTTTTAATGCAGTTTTGTGTTGTGAGCACAGACTTGAAAATGTGCCCTATACTAAAGTTGTGTACATCACACACGCGTTTTAATGCCCACACCCCGCTGGTTTGCGAGATGCCACATCAGACTTAGTAAGCGTTTTGTGTTTTGAGTGAAGTGGTGAGCAGATACACATAAAAGGAAAAACTAAGATTCACACAATATGTTTCAATAGCAATCAGCAAATAAGGGTCTCTATGCAAAAGAACAGCTTTTAATGCAGTTTTGTGTTGTGAGCACAGACTTGAAAATGTGCCCTATACTAAAGTTGTGTACATCACACACGCGTTTTAATGCCCACACCCCTGGTTTGCGAGATGCCACATCAGACTTAGTAACGTTTTGTGTTTTGAGTGAGTGGTGAGCAGATACACATAAAAGGAAAAACTAAGATTCACACAATATGTTTCAATAGCAATCAGCAAATAAGGGTCTCTATGCAAAAGAAACTTTTAATAATGCAGTTTTGTGTTGTGAGCACAGACTTGAAAATGTGCCCTATACTAAAGTTGTGTACATCACACACGCGTTTTAATGCCCACACCCGGTTTGCGAGATGCACATCAAACTTAGTAAGCGTTTTGTGTTTTGAGTGAAGTGGTGGCAGATACCATAAAAGGAAAAAAGATTCACACAATATGTTTCAATAGCAATCAGCAAATAAGGGTCTCTTGCAAAAGAACAGCTTTTAATGCAGTTTTGTGTTGTGAGCACAGACTTGAAAAGTGCCCTATAAAGTTGTGTACATCACACACACGCGTTTTAATGCCCACACCCCTGGTTTGCGAGATGCCACATCAGACTTAGTAAGCGTTTTGTGTTTTGAGTGAAGTGGTGAGCAGATACACATAAAGGAAAAACTAAGATTCAACAATTTGTTCAATAGCAATCAGCAAATAAGGGTCTCTATGCAAAAGAACAGCTTTTAATGCAGTTTGTGTGTGAGCACAGACTTGAAAATGTGCCCTATACTAAAGTTGTGTGTACATCACACACGCGTTTTAATGCCCACACCCGCTGGTTTGCGAGATGCCACATCAGACTTAGTAAGCGTTTGTGTTTTGAGTGAAGTGGTGAGCAGATACACATAAAAGGAAAAACTAAGATTCACACAATATGTTTCAATAGCAATCAGCAAATAAGGGTCTCTATGCAAAAGAACAGCTTTTAATGCAGTTTTGTGTTGTGAGCACAGACTTGAAAATGTGCCCTATACTAAAGTTGTGTACATCACACACGCGTTTTAATGCCCACACCCGCTGGTTTGCGAGATGCCACATCAGACTTAGTAAGCGTTTTGTGTTTTTGAGTGAAGTGGTGAGCAGATACACATAAAAGGAAAAACTAAGATTCACACAATATGTTTTCAATAGCAATCAGCAAATAAGGGTCCTCTATGCAAAAGAACAGCTTTTAATCAGTTTTGTGTTGTGAGCACAGACTGGAAAATGTGGCCCTAACTAAAGTTGTGTACATCACACACGCGTTTTAATGCCCACCACCCGCTGGTTTGCGAGATGCCACATCAGACTTAGTAAGCGTTTTGTGTTTTGAGTGAAGTGGTGAGCAGATACACATAAAAGGAAAAACTAAGATTCACACAATATGTTTCAATAGCAATCAGCAAATAAGGGTCTCTATGCAAAAGAACAGCTTTTAATGCAGTTTTGTGTTGTGAGCACAGACTTGAAAATGTGCCCTATACTAAAGTTGTGTACATCACACACGCGTTTTAATGCCCACACCCGCTGGTTTGCGAGATGCCACATCAGACTTAGTAAGCGTTTTGTGTTTTGAGTGAAGTGGTGAGCAGATACACATAAAAGGAAAAACTAAGATTCACACAATATGTTTCAATAGCAATCAGCAAATAAGGGTCTCTATGCAAAAGAACAGCTTTTAATGCAGTTTTGTGTTGTGAGCACAGACTTGAAAATGTGCCCTATACTAAAGTTGTGTACATCACACACGCGTTTTAATGCCCACACCCGCTGGTTTGCGAGATGCCACATCAGACTTAGTAAGCGTTTTGTGTTTTGAGTGAAGTGGTGAGCAGATACACATAAAAGGAAAAACTAAGATTCACACAATATGTTTCAATAGCAATCAGCAAATAAGGGTCTCTATGCAAAAGAACAGCTTTTAATGCAGTTTTGTGTTGTGAGCACAGACTTGAAAATGTGCCCTATACTAAAGTTGTGTACATCACACACGCGTTTTAATGCCCACACCCGCTGGTTTGCGAGATGCCACATCAGACTTAGTAAGCGTTTTGTGTTTTGAGTGAAGTGGTGAGCAGATACACATAAAAGGAAAAACTAAGATTCACACAATATGTTTCAATAGCAATCAGCAAATAAGGGTCTCTATGCAAAAGAACAGCTTTTAATGCAGTTTTGTGTTGTGAGCACAGACTTGAAAATGTGCCCTATACTAAAGTTGTGTACATCACACACGCGTTTTAATGCCCACACCCGCTGGTTTGCGAGATGCCACATCAGACTTAGTAAGCGTTTTGTGTTTTGAGTGAAGTGGTGAGCAGATACACATAAAAGGAAAAACTAAGATTCACACAATATGTTTCAATAGCAATCAGCAAATAAGGGTCTCTATGCAAAAGAACAGCTTTTAATGCAGTTTTGTGTTGTGAGCACAGACTTGAAAATGTGCCCTATACTAAAGTTGTGTACATCACACACGCGTTTTAATGCCCACACCCGCTGGTTTGCGAGATGCCACATCAGACTTAGTAAGCGTTTTGTGTTTTGAGTGAAGTGGTGAGCAGATACACATAAAAGGAAAAACTAAGATTCACACAATATGTTTCAATAGCAATCAGCAAATAAGGGTCTCTATGCAAAAGAACAGCTTTTAATGCAGTTTTGTGTTGTGAGCACAGACTTGAAAATGTGCCCTATACTAAAGTTGTGTACATCACACACGCGTTTTAATGCCCACACCCGCTGGTTTGCGAGATGCCACATCAGACTTAGTAAGCGTTTTGTGTTTTGAGTGAAGTGGTGAGCAGATACACATAAAAGGAAAAACTAAGATTCACACAATATGTTTCAATAGCAATCAGCAAATAAGGGTCTCTATGCAAAAGAACAGCTTTTAATGCAGTTTTGTGTTGTGAGCACAGACTTGAAAATGTGCCCTATACTAAAGTTGTGTACATCACACACGCGTTTTAATGCCCACACCCGCTGGTTTGCGAGATGCCACATCAGACTTAGTAAGCGTTTTGTGTTTTGAGTGAAGTGGTGAGCAGATACACATAAAAGGAAAAACTAAGATTCACACAATATGTTTCAATAGCAATCAGCAAATAAGGGTCTCTATGCAAAAGAACAGCTTTTAATGCAGTTTTGTGTTGTGAGCACAGACTTGAAAATGTGCCCTATACTAAAGTTGTGTACATCACACACGCGTTTTAATGCCCACACCCGCTGGTTTGCGAGATGCCACATCAGACTTAGTAAGCGTTTTGTGTTTTGAGTGAAGTGGTGAGCAGATACACATAAAAGGAAAAACTAAGATTCACACAATATGTTTCAATAGCAATCAGCAAATAAGGGTCTCTATGCAAAAGAACAGCTTTTAATGCAGTTTTGTGTTGTGAGCACAGACTTGAAAATGTGCCCTATACTAAAGTTGTGTACATCACACACGCGTTTTAATGCCCACACCCGCTGGTTTGCGAGATGCCACATCAGACTTAGTAAGCGTTTTGTGTTTTGAGTGAAGTGGTGAGCAGATACACATAAAAGGAAAAACTAAGATTCACACAATATGTTTCAATAGCAATCAGCAAATAAGGGTCTCTATGCAAAAGAACAGCTTTTAATGCAGTTTTGTGTTGTGAGCACAGACTTGAAAATGTGCCCTATACTAAAGTTGTGTACATCACACACGCGTTTTAATGCCCACACCCGCTGGTTTGCGAGATGCCACATCAGACTTAGTAAGCGTTTTGTGTTTTGAGTGAAGTGGTGAGCAGATACACATAAAAGGAAAAACTAAGATTCACACAATATGTTTCAATAGCAATCAGCAAATAAGGGTCTCTATGCAAAAGAACAGCTTTTAATGCAGTTTTGTGTTGTGAGCACAGACTTGAAAATGTGCCCTATACTAAAGTTGTGTACATCACACACGCGTTTTAATGCCCACACCCGCTGGTTTGCGAGATGCCACATCAGACTTAGTAAGCGTTTTGTGTTTTGAGTGAAGTGGTGAGCAGATACACATAAAAGGAAAAACTAAGATTCACACAATATGTTTCAATAGCAATCAGCAAATAAGGGTCTCTATGCAAAAGAACAGCTTTTAATGCAGTTTTGTGTTGTGAGCACAGACTTGAAAATGTGCCCTATACTAAAGTTGTGTACATCACACACGCGTTTTAATGCCCACACCCGCTGGTTTGCGAGATGCCACATCAGACTTAGTAAGCGTTTTGTGTTTTGAGTGAAGTGGTGAGCAGATACACATAAAAGGAAAAACTAAGATTCACACAATATGTTTCAATAGCAATCAGCAAATAAGGGTCTCTATGCAAAAGAACAGCTTTTAATGCAGTTTTGTGTTGTGAGCACAGACTTGAAAATGTGCCCTATACTAAAGTTGTGTACATCACACACGCGTTTTAATGCCCACACCCGCTGGTTTGCGAGATGCCACATCAGACTTAGTAAGCGTTTTGTGTTTTGAGTGAAGTGGTGAGCAGATACACATAAAAGGAAAAACTAAGATTCACACAATATGTTTCAATAGCAATCAGCAAATAAGGGTCTCTATGCAAAAGAACAGCTTTTAATGCAGTTTTGTGTTGTGAGCACAGACTTGAAAATGTGCCCTATACTAAAGTTGTGTACATCACACACGCGTTTTAATGCCCACACCCGCTGGTTTGCGAGATGCCACATCAGACTTAGTAAGCGTTTTGTGTTTTGAGTGAAGTGGTGAGCAGATACACATAAAAGGAAAAACTAAGATTCACACAATATGTTTCAATAGCAATCAGCAAATAAGGGTCTCTATGCAAAAGAACAGCTTTTAATGCAGTTTTGTGTTGTGAGCACAGACTTGAAAATGTGCCCTATACTAAAGTTGTGTACATCACACACGCGTTTTAATGCCCACACCCGCTGGTTTGCGAGATGCCACATCAGACTTAGTAAGCGTTTTGTGTTTTGAGTGAAGTGGTGAGCAGATACACATAAAAGGAAAAACTAAGATTCACACAATATGTTTCAATAGCAATCAGCAAATAAGGGTCTCTATGCAAAAGAACAGCTTTTAATGCAGTTTTGTGTTGTGAGCACAGACTTGAAAATGTGCCCTATACTAAAGTTGTGTACATCACACACGCGTTTTAATGCCCACACCCGCTGGTTTGCGAGATGCCACATCAGACTTAGTAAGCGTTTTGTGTTTTGAGTGAAGTGGTGAGCAGATACACATAAAAGGAAAAACTAAGATTCACACAATATGTTTCAATAGCAATCAGCAAATAAGGGTCTCTATGCAAAAGAACAGCTTTTAATGCAGTTTTGTGTTGTGAGCACAGACTTGAAAATGTGCCCTATACTAAAGTTGTGTACATCACACACGCGTTTTAATGCCCACACCCGCTGGTTTGCGAGATGCCACATCAGACTTAGTAAGCGTTTTGTGTTTTGAGTGAAGTGGTGAGCAGATACACATAAAAGGAAAAACTAAGATTCACACAATATGTTTCAATAGCAATCAGCAAATAAGGGTCTCTATGCAAAAGAACAGCTTTTAATGCAGTTTTGTGTTGTGAGCACAGACTTGAAAATGTGCCCTATACTAAAGTTGTGTACATCACACACGCGTTTTAATGCCCACACCCGCTGGTTTGCGAGATGCCACATCAGACTTAGTAAGCGTTTTGTGTTTTGAGTGAAGTGGTGAGCAGATACACATAAAAGGAAAAACTAAGATTCACACAATATGTTTCAATAGCAATCAGCAAATAAGGGTCTCTATGCAAAAGAACAGCTTTTAATGCAGTTTTGTGTTGTGAGCACAGACTTGAAAATGTGCCCTATACTAAAGTTGTGTACATCACACACGCGTTTTAATGCCCACACCCGCTGGTTTGCGAGATGCCACATCAGACTTAGTAAGCGTTTTGTGTTTTGAGTGAAGTGGTGAGCAGATACACATAAAAGGAAAAACTAAGATTCACACAATATGTTTCAATAGCAATCAGCAAATAAGGGTCTCTATGCAAAAGAACAGCTTTTAATGCAGTTTTGTGTTGAGCACAGACTTGAAAATGTGCCCTATACTAAAGTTGTGTACATCACACACGCGTTTTAATGCCCACACCCGCTGGTTTGCGAGATGCCACATCAGACTTAGTAAGCGTTTTGTGTTTTGAGTGAAGTGGTGAGCAGATACACATAAAAGGAAAAACTAAGATTCACACAATATGTTTCAATAGCAATCAGCAAATAAGGGTCTCTATGCAAAAGAACAGCTTTTAATGCAGTTTTGTGTTGTGAGCACAGACTTGAAAATGTGCCCTATACTAAAGTTGTGTACATCACACACGCGTTTTAATGCCCACACCCGCTGGTTTGCGAGATGCCACATCAGACTTAGTAAGCGTTTTGTGTTTTGAGTGAAGTGGTGAGCAGATACACATAAAAGGAAAAACTAAGATTCACACAATATGTTTCAATAGCAATCAGCAAATAAGGGTCTCTATGCAAAAGAACAGCTTTTAATGCAGTTTTGTGTTGTGAGCACAGACTTGAAAATGTGCCCTATACTAAAGTTGTGTACATCACACACGCGTTTTAATGCCCACACCCGCTGGTTTGCGAGATGCCACATCAGACTTAGTAAGCGTTTTGTGTTTTGAGTGAAGTGGTGAGCAGATACACATAAAAGGAAAAACTAAGATTCACACAATATGTTTCAATAGCAATCAGCAAATAAGGGTCTCTATGCAAAAGAACAGCTTTTAATGCAGTTTTGTGTTGAGCACAGACTTGAAAATGTGCCCTATACTAAAGTTGTGTACATCACACACGCGTTTTAATGCCCACACCCGCTGGTTTGCGAGATGCCACATCAGACTTAGTAAGCGTTTTGTGTTTTGAGTGAAGTGGTGAGCAGATACACATAAAAGGAAAAACTAAGATTCACACAATATGTTTCAATAGCAATCAGCAAATAAGGGTCTCTATGCAAAAGAACAGCTTTTAATGCAGTTTTGTGTTGTGAGCACAGACTTGAAAATGTGCCCTATACTAAAGTTGTGTACATCACACACGCGTTTTAATGCCCACACCCGCTGGTTTGCGAGATGCCACATCAGACTTAGTAAGCGTTTTGTGTTTTGAGTGAAGTGGTGAGCAGATACACATAAAAGGAAAAACTAAGATTCACACAATATGTTTCAATAGCAATCAGCAAATAAGGGTCTCTATGCAAAAGAACAGCTTTTAATGCAGTTTTGTGTTGTGAGCACAGACTTGAAAATGTGCCCTATACTAAAGTTGTGTACATCACACACGCGTTTTAATGCCCACACCCGCTGGTTTGCGAGATGCCACATCAGACTTAGTAAGCGTTTTGTGTTTTGAGTGAAGTGGTGAGCAGATACACATAAAAGGAAAAACTAAGATTCACACAATATGTTTCAATAGCAATCAGCAAATAAGGGTCTCTATGCAAAAGAACAGCTTTTAATGCAGTTTTGTGTTGTGAGCACAGACTTGAAAATGTGCCCTATACTAAAGTTGTGTACATCACACACGCGTTTTAATGCCCACACCCGCTGGTTTGCGAGATGCCACATCAGACTTAGTAAGCGTTTTGTGTTTTGAGTGAAGTGGTGAGCAGATACACATAAAAGGAAAAACTAAGATTCACACAATATGTTTCAATAGCAATCAGCAAATAAGGGTCTCTATGCAAAAGAACAGCTTTTAATGCAGTTTTGTGTTGTGAGCACAGACTTGAAAATGTGCCCTATACTAAAGTTGTGTACATCACACACGCGTTTTAATGCCCACACCCGCTGGTTTGCGAGATGCCACATCAGACTTAGTAAGCGTTTTGTGTTTTGAGTGAAGTGGTGAGCAGATACACATAAAAGGAAAAACTAAGATTCACACAATATGTTTCAATAGCAATCAGCAAATAAGGGTCTCTATGCAAAAGAACAGCTTTTAATGCAGTTTTGTGTTGTGAGCACAGACTTGAAAATGTGCCCTATACTAAAGTTGTGTACATCACACACGCGTTTTAATGCCCACACCCGCTGGTTTGCGAGATGCCACATCAGACTTAGTAAGCGTTTTGTGTTTTGAGTGAAGTGGTGAGCAGATACACATAAAAGGAAAAACTAAGATTCACACAATATGTTTCAATAGCAATCAGCAAATAAGGGTCTCTATGCAAAAGAACAGCTTTTAATGCAGTTTTGTGTTGTGAGCACAGACTTGAAAATGTGCCCTATACTAAAGTTGTGTACATCACACACGCGTTTTAATGCCCACACCCGCTGGTTTGCGAGATGCCACATCAGACTTAGTAAGCGTTTTGTGTTTTGAGTGAAGTGGTGAGCAGATACACATAAAAGGAAAAACTAAGATTCACACAATATGTTTCAATAGCAATCAGCAAATAAGGGTCTCTATGCAAAAGAACAGCTTTTAATGCAGTTTTGTGTTGTGAGCACAGACTTGAAAATGTGCCCTATACTAAAGTTGTGTACATCACACACGCGTTTTAATGCCCACACCCGCTGGTTTGCGAGATGCCACATCAGACTTAGTAAGCGTTTTGTGTTTTGAGTGAAGTGGTGAGCAGATACACATAAAAGGAAAAACTAAGATTCACACAATATGTTTCAATAGCAATCAGCAAATAAGGGTCTCTATGCAAAAGAACAGCTTTTAATGCAGTTTTGTGTTGTGAGCACAGACTTGAAAATGTGCCCTATACTAAAGTTGTGTACATCACACACGCGTTTTAATGCCCACACCCGCTGGTTTGCGAGATGCCACATCAGACTTAGTAAGCGTTTTGTGTTTTGAGTGAAGTGGTGAGCAGATACACATAAAAGGAAAAACTAAGATTCACACAATATGTTTCAATAGCAATCAGCAAATAAGGGTCTCTATGCAAAAGAACAGCTTTTAATGCAGTTTTGTGTTGTGAGCACAGACTTGAAAATGTGCCCTATACTAAAGTTGTGTACATCACACACGCGTTTTAATGCCCACACCCGCTGGTTTGCGAGATGCCACATCAGACTTAGTAAGCGTTTTGTGTTTTGAGTGAAGTGGTGAGCAGATACACATAAAAGGAAAAACTAAGATTCACACAATATGTTTCAATAGCAATCAGCAAATAAGGGTCTCTATGCAAAAGAACAGCTTTTAATGCAGTTTTGTGTTGTGAGCACAGACTTGAAAATGTGCCCTATACTAAAGTTGTGTACATCACACACGCGTTTTAATGCCCACACCCGCTGGTTTGCGAGATGCCACATCAGACTTAGTAAGCGTTTTGTGTTTTGAGTGAAGTGGTGAGCAGATACACATAAAAGGAAAAACTAAGATTCACACAATATGTTTCAATAGCAATCAGCAAATAAGGGTCTCTATGCAAAAGAACAGCTTTTAATGCAGTTTTGTGTTGTGAGCACAGACTTGAAAATGTGCCCTATACTAAAGTTGTGTACATCACACACGCGTTTTAATGCCCACACCCGCTGGTTTGCGAGATGCCACATCAGACTTAGTAAGCGTTTTGTGTTTTGAGTGAAGTGAGCAGATACACATAAAAGGAAAAACTAAGATTCACACAATATGTTTCAATAGCAATCAGCAAATAAGGGTCTCTATGCAAAAGAACAGCTTTTAATGCAGTTTTGTGTTGTGAGCACAGACTTGAAAATGTGCCCTATACTAAAGTTGTGTACATCACACACGCGTTTTAATGCCCACACCCGCTGGTTTGCGAGATGCCACATCAGACTTAGTAAGCGTTTTGTGTTTTGAGTGAAGTGGTGAGCAGATACACATAAAAGGAAAAACTAAGATTCACACAATATGTTTCAATAGCAATCAGCAAATAAGGGTCTCTATGCAAAAGAACAGCTTTTAATGCAGTTTTGTGTTGTGAGCACAGACTTGAAAATGTGCCCTATACTAAAGTTGTGTACATCACACACGCGTTTTAATGCCCACACCCGCTGGTTTGCGAGATGCCACATCAGACTTAGTAAGCGTTTTGTGTTTTGAGTGAAGTGGTGAGCAGATACACATAAAAGGAAAAACTAAGATTCACACAATATGTTTCAATAGCAATCAGCAAATAAGGGTCTCTATGCAAAAGAACAGCTTTTAATGCAGTTTTGTGTTGTGAGCACAGACTTGAAAATGTGCCCTATACTAAAGTTGTGTACATCACACACGCGTTTTAATGCCCACACCCGCTGGTTTGCGAGATGCCACATCAGACTTAGTAAGCGTTTTGTGTTTTGAGTGAAGTGGTGAGCAGATACACATAAAAGGAAAAACTAAGATTCACACAATATGTTTCAATAGCAATCAGCAAATAAGGGTCTCTATGCAAAAGAACAGCTTTTAATGCAGTTTTGTGTTGTGAGCACAGACTTGAAAATGTGCCCTATACTAAAGTTGTGTACATCACACACGCGTTTTAATGCCCACACCCGCTGGTTTGCGAGATGCCACATCAGACTTAGTAAGCGTTTTGTGTTTTGAGTGAAGTGGTGAGCAGATACACATAAAAGGAAAAACTAAGATTCACACAATATGTTTCAATAGCAATCAGCAAATAAGGGTCTCTATGCAAAAGAACAGCTTTTAATGCAGTTTTGTGTTGTGAGCACAGACTTGAAAATGTGCCCTATACTAAAGTTGTGTACATCACACACGCGTTTTAATGCCCACACCCGCTGGTTTGCGAGATGCCACATCAGACTTAGTAAGCGTTTTGTGTTTTGAGTGAAGTGGTGAGCAGATACACATAAAAGGAAAAACTAAGATTCACACAATATGTTTCAATAGCAATCAGCAAATAAGGGTCTCTATGCAAAAGAACAGCTTTTAATGCAGTTTTGTGTTGTGAGCACAGACTTGAAAATGTGCCCTATACTAAAGTTGTGTACATCACACGCGTTTTAATGCCCACACCCGCTGGTTTGCGAGATGCCACATCAGACTTAGTAAGCGTTTTGTGTTTTGAGTGAAGTGGTGAGCAGATACACATAAAAGGAAAAACTAAGATTCACACAATATGTTTCAATAGCAATCAGCAAATAAGGGTCTCTATGCAAAAGAACAGCTTTTAATGCAGTTTTGTGTTGTGAGCACAGACTTGAAAATGTGCCCTATACTAAAGTTGTGTACATCACACACGCGTTTTAATGCCCACACCCGCTGGTTTGCGAGATGCCACATCAGACTTAGTAAGCGTTTTGTGTTTTGAGTGAAGTGGTGAGCAGATACACATAAAAGGAAAAACTAAGATTCACACAATATGTTTCAATAGCAATCAGCAAATAAGGGTCTCTATGCAAAAGAACAGCTTTTAATGCAGTTTTGTGTTGTGAGCACAGACTTGAAAATGTGCCCTATACTAAAGTTGTGTACATCACACACGCGTTTTAATGCCCACACCCGCTGGTTTGCGAGATGCCACATCAGACTTAGTAAGCGTTTTGTGTTTTGAGTGAAGTGGTGAGCAGATACACATAAAAGGAAAAACTAAGATTCACACAATATGTTTCAATAGCAATCAGCAAATAAGGGTCTCTATGCAAAAGAACAGCTTTTAATGCAGTTTTGTGTTGTGAGCACAGACTTGAAAATGTGCCCTATACTAAAGTTGTGTACATCACACACGCGTTTTAATGCCCACACCCGCTGGTTTGCGAGATGCCACATCAGACTTAGTAAGCGTTTTGTGTTTTGAGTGAAGTGGTGAGCAGATACACATAAAAGGAAAAACTAAGATTCACACAATATGTTTCAATAGCAATCAGCAAATAAGGGTCTCTATGCAAAAGAACAGCTTTTAATGCAGTTTTGTGTTGTGAGCACAGACTTGAAAATGTGCCCTATACTAAAGTTGTGTACATCACACACGCGTTTTAATGCCCACACCCGCTGGTTTGCGAGATGCCACATCAGACTTAGTAAGCGTTTTGTGTTTTGAGTGAAGTGGTGAGCAGATACACATAAAAGGAAAAACTAAGATTCACACAATATGTTTCAATAGCAATCAGCAAATAAGGGTCTCTATGCAAAAGAACAGCTTTTAATGCAGTTTTGTGTTGTGAGCACAGACTTGAAAATGTGCCCTATACTAAAGTTGTGTACATCACACACGCGTTTTAATGCCCACACCCGCTGGTTTGCGAGATGCCACATCAGACTTAGTAAGCGTTTTGTGTTTTGAGTGAAGTGGTGAGCAGATACACATAAAAGGAAAAACTAAGATTCACACAATATGTTTCAATAGCAATCAGCAAATAAGGGTCTCTATGCAAAAGAACAGCTTTTAATGCAGTTTTGTGTTGTGAGCACAGACTTGAAAATGTGCCCTATACTAAAGTTGTGTACATCACACACGCGTTTTAATGCCCACACCCGCTGGTTTGCGAGATGCCACATCAGACTTAGTAAGCGTTTTGTGTTTTGAGTGAAGTGGTGAGCAGATACACATAAAAGGAAAAACTAAGATTCACACAATATGTTTCAATAGCAATCAGCAAATAAGGGTCTCTATGCAAAAGAACAGCTTTTAATGCAGTTTTGTGTTGTGAGCACAGACTTGAAAATGTGCCCTATACTAAAGTTGTGTACATCACACACGCGTTTTAATGCCCACACCCGCTGGTTTGCGAGATGCCACATCAGACTTAGTAAGCGTTTTGTGTTTTGAGTGAAGTGGTGAGCAGATACACATAAAAGGAAAAACTAAGATTCACACAATATGTTTCAATAGCAATCAGCAAATAAGGGTCTCTATGCAAAAGAACAGCTTTTAATGCAGTTTTGTGTTGTGAGCACAGACTTGAAAATGTGCCCTATACTAAAGTTGTGTACATCACACACGCGTTTTAATGCCCACACCCGCTGGTTTGCGAGATGCCACATCAGACTTAGTAAGCGTTTTGTGTTTTGAGTGAAGTGGTGAGCAGATACACATAAAAGGAAAAACTAAGATTCACACAATATGTTTCAATAGCAATCAGCAAATAAGGGTCTCTATGCAAAAGAACAGCTTTTAATGCAGTTTTGTGTTGTGAGCACAGACTTGAAAATGTGCCCTATACTAAAGTTGTGTACATCACACACGCGTTTTAATGCCCACACCCGCTGGTTTGCGAGATGCCACATCAGACTTAGTAAGCGTTTTGTGTTTTGAGTGAAGTGGTGAGCAGATACACATAAAAGGAAAAACTAAGATTCACACAATATGTTTCAATAGCAATCAGCAAATAAGGGTCTCTATGCAAAAGAACAGCTTTTAATGCAGTTTTGTGTTGTGAGCACAGACTTGAAAATGTGCCCTATACTAAAGTTGTGTACATCACACACGCGTTTTAATGCCCACACCCCTGGTTTGCGAGATGCCACATCAGACTTAGTAAGCGTTTTGTGTTTTGAGTGAAGTGGTGAGCAGATACACATAAAAGGAAAAACTAAGATTCACACAATATGTTTCAATAGCAATCAGCAAATAAGGGTCTCTATGCAAAAGAACAGCTTTTAATGCAGTTTTGTGTTGTGAGCACAGACTTGAAAATGTGCCCTATACTAAAGTTGTGTACATCACACACGCTTTTAATGCCCACACCCGCTGGTTTGCGAGATGCCACATCAGACTTAGTAAGCGTTTTGTGTTTTGAGTGAAGTGGTGAGCAGATACACATAAAAGGAAAAACTAAGATTCACACAATATGTTTCAATAGCAATCAGCAAATAAGGGTCTCTATGCAAAAGAACAGCTTTTAATGCAGTTTTGTGTTGTGAGCACAGACTTGAAAATGTGCCCTATACTAAAGTTGTGTACATCACACACGCGTTTTAATGCCCACACCCGCTGGTTTGCGAGATGCCACATCAGACTTAGTAAGCGTTTTGTGTTTTGAGTGAAGTGGTGAGCAGATACACATAAAAGGAAAAACTAAGATTCACACAATATGTTTCAATAGCAATCAGCAAATAAGGGTCTCTATGCAAAAGAACAGCTTTTAATGCAGTTTTGTGTTGTGAGCACAGACTTGAAAATGTGCCCTATACTAAAGTTGTGTACATCACACACGCGTTTTAATGCCCACACCCGCTGGTTTGCGAGATGCCACATCAGACTTAGTAAGCGTTTTGTGTTTTGAGTGAAGTGGTGAGCAGATACACATAAAAGGAAAAACTAAGATTCACACAATATGTTTCAATAGCAATCAGCAAATAAGGGTCTCTATGCAAAAGAACAGCTTTTAATGCAGTTTTGTGTTGTGAGCACAGACTTGAAAATGTGCCCTATACTAAAGTTGTGTACATCACACACGCGTTTTAATGCCCACACCCGCTGGTTTGCGAGATGCCACATCAGACTTAGTAAGCGTTTTGTGTTTTGAGTGAAGTGGTGACAGATACACATAAAAGGAAAAACTAAGATTCACACAATATGTTTCAATAGCAATCAGCAAATAAGGGTCTCTATGCAAAAGAACAGCTTTTAATGCAGTTTTGTGTGTGAGCACAGACTTGAAAATGTGCCCTATACTAAAGTTGTGTACATCACACACGCGTTTTAATGCCCACACCCGCTGGTTTGCGAGATGCCACATCAGACTTAGTAAGCGTTTTGTGTTTGAGTGAAGTGGTGAGCAGATACACATAAAAGGAAAAACTAAGATTCACACAATATGTTTCAATAGCAATCAGCAAATAAGGTCTCTATGCAAAAGAACAGCTTTAATGCAGTTTTGTGTTGTGAGCACAGACTTGAAAATGTGCCCTATACTAAAGTTGTGTACATCACACACGCGTTTTAATGCCCACACCCGCTGGTTTGCGAGATGCCACATCAGACTTAGTAAGCGTTTTGTGTTTTGAGTGAAGTGGTGAGCAGATACACATAAAAGGAAAAACTAAGATTCACAAATGTTTCAATAGCAATCAGCAAATAAGGTCTCTATGCAAAAGAACAGCTTTTAATGCAGTTTTGTGTTGTGAGCACAGACTTGAAAATGTGCCCTATACTAAAGTTGTGTACATCACACACGCGTTTTAATGCCCACACCCGCTGGTTTGCGAGATGCCACATCAGACTTAGTAAGCGTTTTGTGTTTTGAGTGAAGTGGTGAGCAGATACACATAAAAGGAAAAACTAAGATTCACACAATATGTTTCAATAGCAATCAGCAAATAAGGGTCTCTATGCAAAAGAACAGCTTTTAATGCAGTTTTGTGTTGTGAGCACAGACTTGAAAATGTGCCCTATACTAAAGTTGTGTACATCACACACGCGTTTTAATGCCCACACCCGCTGGTTTGCGAGATGCCACATCAGACTTAGTAAGCGTTTTGTGTTTGAGTGAAGTGGTGAGCAGATACACATAAAAGGAAAAACTAAGATTCACACAATATGTTTCAATAGCAATCAGCAAATAAGGGTCCTATGCAAAAAACAGCTTTTAATGCAGTTTT
>JAQKPU010000145.1:0-28027 GCA_030347295.1 Setipinna tenuifilis
AGTCCATCCTGTGTGCATAAATGTCAGCAGGAAAATACTTTTCTCCATGTTACTGGACCTCCATGGATCACCAACACTTCCTGCTCTGAGGATGTTCAAAAAACAACCATAGACATGGATGCCACATGTTTTGGTATGTAGAAGTAAAGTCACCTAAGAGAGACTGATGGTGTAAACAGTTTGTTGAATCGTAATTCAGTTACACTTACAACCCAAACAATGGTACTCACCTGTGTTGAATGTTTGGCAAGTGCTTTTTGTTGGGGTAGTTTTTGTGACTTTTTTCAACAAGAATGTCATCACTTATTCTGTTTCAGAAAAAAAACACAAACAGACTAAGACCACTTCAAATAGCAGCACACATTCTTCAATCTAATGAAAAGTGCTTCTCTTTGGGGTCATCTCAGCTGTGGCCAGCAGTTTTCTTAGTTGTTTTTTGTTTCACTCATCTAGCTGTAACTACACAGCAACCAGACAAAAGAAACAATAAAGAGAAGGTATACAGACTGATATCTCAACTATAGCTTCTTTGGTTGGGGTGTTTGCCTGAATTAATGTCACAGATTCTCAGGTACAATCATTATAGGCCCATGTTTATGAGCTGGGAAAGAAAGTTTCCTGAAATAGAAGAATTAATTGAGCATCAGCAGTGCTTGTGTTTGAGGTTAGCTTGAACATTGTGATTACTCTGTTTTGGCTTGCACCATATTTCCTTTGTTTTACTGCAGAGACCAACTTGGCTGAACTACAAATGATGCAATAATGAAGCTGCATTAGCTCTATGTCACAATCAGTACCCTAACAATAGCATTGGCCTGTGTTGATGAGTTGGTAAGTGCTATTTGTTGGGGTAGTTTCAAGTGACATTTGCACCTGGGACATCCAAATCATCTCATCATGTTTGGACAATTGTCTTTCATACTGAATAACGCATTGAGACCACTCCAAACAGCAGCACAAATTCTAAAATTTGATAGTAAGTGCTTCTCTTTGGGGTGCTCTCTTGCGCCCTCTGCACTCATTAATCCTGAATATAATTTTCTGATGGGCAATATTTTGGACAATAACAGGAGAGGCCCAAAAGGGATTACAATATTGGAAGGGGTTCCTCCATTCTCTGCAGCACTTCTGCAATAAGGTGTGAATCTGTTTAGAGAAAATTTTGCATGCTGAATAACTTCTCTGATTGTCAGGCATGCTTAGGGGAGGAGCTGTTAATTACCTAGGCAGGACAGTACCATCCTGTGTGCATAAAATGTCAGCAGGAAAATACTTTTCTCCATGTTACTGGACCTCCATGGATCACCAACACTTCCTGCTCTGAGGATGTTCAAAAAACAACCATAGACATGGATGCCACATGTTTTGGTATGTAGAAGTAAAGTCACCTAAGAGAGAGTGATGGTGTAAACAGTTTGTTGAATCGTAATTCAGTTACACTTACAACCCAAACAATGGTACTCACCTGTGTTGAATGTTTGGCAAGTGCTTTTTGTTGGGGTAGTTTTTGTGACTTTTTTCAACAAGAATGTCATCACTTATTCTGTTTCAGAAAAAAAACACAAACAGACTAAGACCACTTCAAATAGCAGCACACATTCTTCAATCTAATGAAAAGTGCTTCTCTTTGGGGTCATCTCAGCTGTGGCCAGCAGTTTTCTTAGTTGTTTTTTGTTTCACTCATCTAGCTGTAACTACACAGCAACCAGACAAAAGAAACAATAAAGAGAAGGTATACAGACTGATATCTCAACTATAGCTTCTTTGGTTGGGGTGTTTGCCTGAATTAATGTCACAGATTCTCAGGTACAATCATTATAGGCCCATGTTTATGAGCTGGGAAAGAAAGTTTCCTGAAATAGAAGAATTAATTGAGCATCAGCAGTGCTTGTGTTTGAGGTTAGCTTGAACATTGTGATTACTCTGTTTTGGCTTGCACCATATTTCCTTTGTTTTACTGCAGAGACCAACTTGGCTGAACTACAAATGATGCAATAATGAAGCTGCATTAGCTCTATGTCACAATCAGTACCCTAACAATAGCATTGGCCTGTGTTGATGAGTTGGTAAGTGCTATTTGTTGGGGTAGTTTCAAGTGACATTTGCACCTGGGACATCCAAATCATCTCATCATGTTTGGACAATTGTCTTTCATACTGAATAACGCATTGAGACCACTCCAAACAGCAGCACAAATTCTAAAATTTGATAGTAAGTGCTTCTCTTTGGGGTGCTCTCTTGCGCCCTCTGCACTCATTAATCCTGAATATAATTTTCTGATGGGCAATATTTTGGACAATAACAGGAGAGGCCCAAAAGGGATTACAATATTGGAAGGGGTTCCTCCATTCTCTGCAGCACTTCTGCAATAAGGTGTGAATCTGTTTAGAGAAAATTTTGCATGCTGAATAACTTCTCTGATTGTCAGGCATGCTTAGGGGAGGAGCTGTTAATTACCTAGGCAGGACAGTACCATCCTGTGTGCATAAAATGTCAGCAGGAAAATACTTTTCTCCATGTTACTGGACCTCCATGGATCACCAACACTTCCTGCTCTGAGGATGTTCAAAAAACAACCATAGACATGGATGCCACATGTTTTGGTATGTAGAAGTAAAGTCACCTAAGAGAGACTGATGGTGTAAACAGTTTGTTGAATCGTAATTCAGTTACACTTACAACCCAAACAATGGTACTCACCTGTGTTGAATGTTTGGCAAGTGCTTTTTGTTGGGGTAGTTTTTGTGACTTTTTTCAACAAGAATGTCATCACTTATTCTGTTTCAGAAAAAAAACACAAACAGACTAAGACCACTTCAAATAGCAGCACACATTCTTCAATCTAATGAAAAGTGCTTCTCTTTGGGGTCATCTCAGCTGTGGCCAGCAGTTTTCTTAGTTGTTTTTTGTTTCACTCATCTAGCTGTAACTACACAGCAACCAGACAAAAGAAACAATAAAGAGAAGGTATACAGACTGATATCTCAACTATAGCTTCTTTGGTTGGGGTGTTTGCCTGAATTAATGTCACAGATTCTCAGGTACAATCATTATAGGCCCATGTTTATGAGCTGGGAAAGAAAGTTTCCTGAAATAGAAGAATTAATTGAGCATCAGCAGTGCTTGTGTTTGAGGTTAGCTTGAACATTGTGATTACTCTGTTTTGGCTTGCACCATATTTCCTTTGTTTTACTGCAGAGACCAACTTGGCTGAACTACAAATGATGCAATAATGAAGCTGCATTAGCTCTATGTCACAATCAGTACCCTAACAATAGCATTGGCCTGTGTTGATGAGTTGGTAAGTGCTATTTGTTGGGGTAGTTTCAAGTGACATTTGCACCTGGGACATCCAAATCATCTCATCATGTTTGGACAATTGTCTTTCATACTGAATAACGCATTGAGACCACTCCAAACAGCAGCACAAATTCTAAAATTTGATAGTAAGTGCTTCTCTTTGGGGTGCTCTCTTGCGCCCTCTGCACTCATTAATCCTGAATATAATTTTCTGATGGGCAATATTTTGGACAATAACAGGAGAGGCCCAAAAGGGATTACAATATTGGAAGGGGTTCCTCCATTCTCTGCAGCACTTCTGCAATAAGGTGTGAATCTGTTTAGAGAAAATTTTGCATGCTGAATAACTTCTCTGATTGTCAGGCATGCTTAGGGGAGGAGCTGTTAATTACCTAGGCAGGACAGTACCATCCTGTGTGCATAAAATGTCAGCAGGAAAATACTTTTCTCCATGTTACTGGACCTCCATGGATCACCAACACTTCCTGCTCTGAGGATGTTCAAAAAACAACCATAGACATGGATGCCACATGTTTTGGTATGTAGAAGTAAAGTCACCTAAGAGAGACTGATGGTGTAAACAGTTTGTTGAATCGTAATTCAGTTACACTTACAACCCAAACAATGGTACTCACCTGTGTTGAATGTTTGGCAAGTGCTTTTTGTTGGGGTAGTTTTTGTGACTTTTTTCAACAAGAATGTCATCACTTATTCTGTTTCAGAAAAAAAACACAAACAGACTAAGACCACTTCAAATAGCAGCACACATTCTTCAATCTAATGAAAAGTGCTTCTCTTTGGGGTCATCTCAGCTGTGGCCAGCAGTTTTCTTAGTTGTTTTTTGTTTCACTCATCTAGCTGTAACTACACAGCAACCAGACAAAAGAAACAATAAAGAGAAGGTATACAGACTGATATCTCAACTATAGCTTCTTTGGTTGGGGTGTTTGCCTGAATTAATGTCACAGATTCTCAGGTACAATCATTATAGGCCCATGTTTATGAGCTGGGAAAGAAAGTTTCCTGAAATAGAAGAATTAATTGAGCATCAGCAGTGCTTGTGTTTGAGGTTAGCTTGAACATTGTGATTACTCTGTTTTGGCTTGCACCATATTTCCTTTGTTTTACTGCAGAGACCAACTTGGCTGAACTACAAATGATGCAATAATGAAGCTGCATTAGCTCTATGTCACAATCAGTACCCTAACAATAGCATTGGCCTGTGTTGATGAGTTGGTAAGTGCTATTTGTTGGGGTAGTTTCAAGTGACATTTGCACCTGGGACATCCAAATCATCTCATCATGTTTGGACAATTGTCTTTCATACTGAATAACGCATTGAGACCACTCCAAACAGCAGCACAAATTCTAAAATTTGATAGTAAGTGCTTCTCTTTGGGGTGCTCTCTTGCGCCCTCTGCACTCATTAATCCTGAATATAATTTTCTGATGGGCAATATTTTGGACAATAACAGGAGAGGCCCAAAAGGGATTACAATATTGGAAGGGGTTCCTCCATTCTCTGCAGCACTTCTGCAATAAGGTGTGAATCTGTTTAGAGAAAATTTTGCATGCTGAATAACTTCTCTGATTGTCAGGCATGCTTAGGGGAGGAGCTGTTAATTACCTAGGCAGGACAGTACCATCCTGTGTGCATAAAATGTCAGCAGGAAAATACTTTTCTCCATGTTACTGGACCTCCATGGATCACCAACACTTCCTGCTCTGAGGATGTTCAAAAAACAACCATAGACATGGATGCCACATGTTTTGGTATGTAGAAGTAAAGTCACCTAAGAGAGACTGATGGTGTAAACAGTTTGTTGAATCGTAATTCAGTTACACTTACAACCCAAACAATGGTACTCACCTGTGTTGAATGTTTGGCAAGTGCTTTTTGTTGGGGTAGTTTTTGTGACTTTTTTCAACAAGAATGTCATCACTTATTCTGTTTCAGAAAAAAAACACAAACAGACTAAGACCACTTCAAATAGCAGCACACATTCTTCAATCTAATGAAAAGTGCTTCTCTTTGGGGTCATCTCAGCTGTGGCCAGCAGTTTTCTTAGTTGTTTTTTGTTTCACTCATCTAGCTGTAACTACACAGCAACCAGACAAAAGAAACAATAAAGAGAAGGTATACAGACTGATATCTCAACTATAGCTTCTTTGGTTGGGGTGTTTGCCTGAATTAATGTCACAGATTCTCAGGTACAATCATTATAGGCCCATGTTTATGAGCTGGGAAAGAAAGTTTCCTGAAATAGAAGAATTAATTGAGCATCAGCAGTGCTTGTGTTTGAGGTTAGCTTGAACATTGTGATTACTCTGTTTTGGCTTGCACCATATTTCCTTTGTTTTACTGCAGAGACCAACTTGGCTGAACTACAAATGATGCAATAATGAAGCTGCATTAGCTCTATGTCACAATCAGTACCCTAACAATAGCATTGGCCTGTGTTGATGAGTTGGTAAGTGCTATTTGTTGGGGTAGTTTCAAGTGACATTTGCACCTGGGACATCCAAATCATCTCATCATGTTTGGACAATTGTCTTTCATACTGAATAACGCATTGAGACCACTCCAAACAGCAGCACAAATTCTAAAATTTGATAGTAAGTGCTTCTCTTTGGGGTGCTCTCTTGCGCCCTCTGCACTCATTAATCCTGAATATAATTTTCTGATGGGCAATATTTTGGACAATAACAGGAGAGGCCCAAAAGGGATTACAATATTGGAAGGGGTTCCTCCATTCTCTGCAGCACTTCTGCAATAAGGTGTGAATCTGTTTAGAGAAAATTTTGCATGCTGAATAACTTCTCTGATTGTCAGGCATGCTTAGGGGAGGAGCTGTTAATTACCTAGGCAGGACAGTACCATCCTGTGTGCATAAAATGTCAGCAGGAAAATACTTTTCTCCATGTTACTGGACCTCCATGGATCACCAACACTTCCTGCTCTGAGGATGTTCAAAAAACAACCATAGACATGGATGCCACATGTTTTGGTATGTAGAAGTAAAGTCACCTAAGAGAGACTGATGGTGTAAACAGTTTGTTGAATCGTAATTCAGTTACACTTACAACCCAAACAATGGTACTCACCTGTGTTGAATGTTTGGCAAGTGCTTTTTGTTGGGGTAGTTTTTGTGACTTTTTTCAACAAGAATGTCATCACTTATTCTGTTTCAGAAAAAAAAACACAAACAGACTAAGACCACTTCAAATAGCAGCACACATTCTTCAATCTAATGAAAAGTGCTTCTCTTTGGGGTCATCTCAGCTGTGGCCAGCAGTTTTCTTAGTTGTTTTTTGTTTCACTCATCTAGCTGTAACTACACAGCAACCAGACAAAAGAAACAATAAAGAGAAGGTATACAGACTGATATCTCAACTATAGCTTCTTTGGTTGGGGTGTTTGCCTGAATTAATGTCACAGATTCTCAGGTACAATCATTATAGGCCCATGTTTATGAGCTGGGAAAGAAAGTTTCCTGAAATAGAAGAATTAATTGAGCATCAGCAGTGCTTGTGTTTGAGGTTAGCTTGAACATTGTGATTACTCTGTTTTGGCTTGCACCATATTTCCTTTGTTTTACTGCAGAGACCAACTTGGCTGAACTACAAATGATGCAATAATGAAGCTGCATTAGCTCTATGTCACAATCAGTACCCTAACAATAGCATTGGCCTGTGTTGATGAGTTGGTAAGTGCTATTTGTTGGGGTAGTTTCAAGTGACATTTGCACCTGGGACATCCAAATCATCTCATCATGTTTGGACAATTGTCTTTCATACTGAATAACGCATTGAGACCACTCCAAACAGCAGCACAAATTCTAAAATTTGATAGTAAGTGCTTCTCTTTGGGGTGCTCTCTTGCGCCCTCTGCACTCATTAATCCTGAATATAATTTTCTGATGGGCAATATTTTGGACAATAACAGGAGAGGCCCAAAAGGGATTACAATATTGGAAGGGGTTCCTCCATTCTCTGCAGCACTTCTGCAATAAGGTGTGAATCTGTTTAGAGAAAATTTTGCATGCTGAATAACTTCTCTGATTGTCAGGCATGCTTAGGGGAGGAGCTGTTAATTACCTAGGCAGGACAGTACCATCCTGTGTGCATAAAATGTCAGCAGGAAAATACTTTTCTCCATGTTACTGGACCTCCATGGATCACCAACACTTCCTGCTCTGAGGATGTTCAAAAAACAACCATAGACATGGATGCCACATGTTTTGGTATGTAGAAGTAAAGTCACCTAAGAGAGACTGATGGTGTAAACAGTTTGTTGAATCGTAATTCAGTTACACTTACAACCCAAACAATGGTACTCACCTGTGTTGAATGTTTGGCAAGTGCTTTTTGTTGGGGTAGTTTTTGTGACTTTTTTCAACAAGAATGTCATCACTTATTCTGTTTCAAAAAAAAACACAAACAGACTAAGACCACTTCAAATAGCAGCACACATTCTTCAATCTAATGAAAAGTGCTTCTCTTTGGGGTCATCTCAGCTGTGGCCAGCAGTTTTCTTAGTTGTTTTTTGTTTCACTCATCTAGCTGTAACTACACAGCAACCAGACAAAAGAAACAATAAAGAGAAGGTATACAGACTGATATCTCAACTATAGCTTCTTTGGTTGGGGTGTTTGCCTGAATTAATGTCACAGATTCTCAGGTACAATCATTATAGGCCCATGTTTATGAGCTGGGAAAGAAAGTTTCCTGAAATAGAAGAATTAATTGAGCATCAGCAGTGCTTGTGTTTGAGGTTAGCTTGAACATTGTGATTACTCTGTTTTGGCTTGCACCATATTTCCTTTGTTTTACTGCAGAGACCAACTTGGCTGAACTACAAATGATGCAATAATGAAGCTGCATTAGCTCTATGTCACAATCAGTACCCTAACAATAGCATTGGCCTGTGTTGATGAGTTGGTAAGTGCTATTTGTTGGGGTAGTTTCAAGTGACATTTGCACCTGGGACATCCAAATCATCTCATCATGTTTGGACAATTGTCTTTCATACTGAATAACGCATTGAGACCACTCCAAACAGCAGCACAAATTCTAAAATTTGATAGTAAGTGCTTCTCTTTGGGGTGCTCTCTTGCGCCCTCTGCACTCATTAATCCTGAATATAATTTTCTGATGGGCAATATTTTGGACAATAACAGGAGAGGCCCAAAAGGGATTACAATATTGGAAGGGGTTCCTCCATTCTCTGCAGCACTTCTGCAATAAGGTGTGAATCTGTTTAGAGAAAATTTTGCATGCTGAATAACTTCTCTGATTGTCAGGCATGCTTAGGGGAGGAGCTGTTAATTACCTAGGCAGGACAGTACCATCCTGTGTGCATAAAATGTCAGCAGGAAAATACTTTTCTCCATGTTACTGGACCTCCATGGATCACCAACACTTCCTGCTCTGAGGATGTTCAAAAAACAACCATAGACATGGATGCCACATGTTTTGGTATGTAGAAGTAAAGTCACCTAAGAGAGTGATGGTGTAAACAGTTTGTTGAATCGTAATTCAGTTACACTTACAACCCAAACAATGGTACTCACCTGTGTTGAATGTTTGGCAAGTGCTTTTTGTTGGGGTAGTTTTTGTGACTTTTTTCAACAAGAATGTCATCACTTATTCTGTTTCAGAAAAAAAACACAAACAGACTAAGACCACTTCAAATAGCAGCACACATTCTTCAATCTAATGAAAAGTGCTTCTCTTTGGGGTCATCTCAGCTGTGGCCAGCAGTTTTCTTAGTTGTTTTTTGTTTCACTCATCTAGCTGTAACTACACAGCAACCAGACAAAAGAAACAATAAAGAGAAGGTAACAGACTGATATCTCAACTATAGCTTCTTTGGTTGGGGTGTTTGCCTGAATTAATGTCACAGATTCTCAGGTACAATCATTATAGGCCCATGTTTATGAGCTGGGAAAGAAAGTTTCCTGAAATAGAAGAATTAATTGAGCATCAGCAGTGCTTGTGTTTGAGGTTAGCTTGAACATTGTGATTACTCTGTTTTGGCTTGCACCATATTTCCTTTGTTTTACTGCAGAGACCAACTTGGCTGAACTACAAATGATGCAATAATGAAGCTGCATTAGCTCTATGTCACAATCAGTACCCTAACAATAGCATTGGCCTGTGTTGATGAGTTGGTAAGTGCTATTTGTTGGGGTAGTTTCAAGTGACATTTGCACCTGGGACATCCAAATCATCTCATCATGTTTGGACAATTGTCTTTCATACTGAATAACGCATTGAGACCACTCCAAACAGCAGCACAAATTCTAAAATTTGATAGTAAGTGCTTCTCTTTGGGGTGCTCTCTTGCGCCCTCTGCACTCATTAATCCTGAATATAATTTTCTGATGGGCAATATTTTGGACAATAACAGGAGAGGCCCAAAAGGGATTACAATATTGGAAGGGGTTCCTCCATTCTCTGCAGCACTTCTGCAATAAGGTGTGAATCTGTTTAGAGAAAATTTTGCATGCTGAATAACTTCTCTGATTGTCAGGCATGCTTAGGGGAGGAGCTGTTAATTACCTAGGCAGGACAGTACCATCCTGTGTGCATAAAATGTCAGCAGGAAAATACTTTTCTCCATGTTACTGGACCTCCATGGATCACCAACACTTCCTGCTCTGAGGATGTTCAAAAAACAACCATAGACATGGATGCCACATGTTTTGGTATGTAGAAGTAAAGTCACCTAAGAGAGACTGATGGTGTAAACAGTTTGTTGAATCGTAATTCAGTTACACTTACAACCCAAACAATGGTACTCACCTGTGTTGAATGTTTGGCAAGTGCTTTTTGTTGGGGTAGTTTTTGTGACTTTTTTCAACAAGAATGTCATCACTTATTCTGTTTCAGAAAAAAAACACAAACAGACTAAGACCACTTCAAATAGCAGCACACATTCTTCAATCTAATGAAAAGTGCTTCTCTTTGGGGTCATCTCAGCTGTGGCCAGCAGTTTTCTTAGTTGTTTTTTGTTTCACTCATCTAGCTGTAACTACACAGCAACCAGACAAAAGAAACAATAAAGAGAAGGTATACAGACTGATATCTCAACTATAGCTTCTTTGGTTGGGGTGTTTGCCTGAATTAATGTCACAGATTCTCAGGTACAATCATTATAGGCCCATGTTTATGAGCTGGGAAAGAAAGTTTCCTGAAATAGAAGAATTAATTGAGCATCAGCAGTGCTTGTGTTTGAGGTTAGCTTGAACATTGTGATTACTCTGTTTTGGCTTGCACCATATTTCCTTTGTTTTACTGCAGAGACCAACTTGGCTGAACTACAAATGATGCAATAATGAAGCTGCATTAGCTCTATGTCACAATCAGTACCCTAACAATAGCATTGGCCTGTGTTGATGAGTTGGTAAGTGCTATTTGTTGGGGTAGTTTCAAGTGACATTTGCACCTGGGACATCCAAATCATCTCATCATGTTTGGACAATTGTCTTTCATACTGAATAACGCATTGAGACCACTCCAAACAGCAGCACAAATTCTAAAATTTGATAGTAAGTGCTTCTCTTTGGGGTGCTCTCTTGCGCCCTCTGCACTCATTAATCCTGAATATAATTTTCTGATGGGCAATATTTTGGACAATAACAGGAGAGGCCCAAAAGGGATTACAATATTGGAAGGGGTTCCTCCATTCTCTGCAGCACTTCTGCAATAAGGTGTGAATCTGTTTAGAGAAAATTTTGCATGCTGAATAACTTCTCTGATTGTCAGGCATGCTTAGGGGAGGAGCTGTTAATTACCTAGGCAGGACAGTACCATCCTGTGTGCATAAAATGTCAGCAGGAAAATACTTTTCTCCATGTTACTGGACCTCCATGGATCACCAACACTTCCTGCTCTGAGGATGTTCAAAAAACAACCATAGACATGGATGCCACATGTTTTGGTATGTAGAAGTAAAGTCACCTAAGAGAGACTGATGGTGTAAACAGTTTGTTGAATCGTAATTCAGTTACACTTACAACCCAAACAATGGTACTCACCTGTGTTGAATGTTTGGCAAGTGCTTTTTGTTGGGGTAGTTTTTGTGACTTTTTTCAACAAGAATGTCATCACTTATTCTGTTTCAGAAAAAAAACACAAACAGACTAAGACCACTTCAAATAGCAGCACACATTCTTCAATCTAATGAAAAGTGCTTCTCTTTGGGGTCATCTCAGCTGTGGCCAGCAGTTTTCTTAGTTGTTTTTTGTTTCACTCATCTAGCTGTAACTACACAGCAACCAGACAAAAGAAACAATAAAGAGAAGGTATACAGACTGATATCTCAACTATAGCTTCTTTGGTTGGGGTGTTTGCCTGAATTAATGTCACAGATTCTCAGGTACAATCATTATAGGCCCATGTTTATGAGCTGGGAAAGAAAGTTTCCTGAAATAGAAGAATTAATTGAGCATCAGCAGTGCTTGTGTTTGAGGTTAGCTTGAACATTGTGATTACTCTGTTTTGGCTTGCACCATATTTCCTTTGTTTTACTGCAGAGACCAACTTGGCTGAACTACAAATGATGCAATAATGAAGCTGCATTAGCTCTATGTCACAATCAGTACCCTAACAATAGCATTGGCCTGTGTTGATGAGTTGGTAAGTGCTATTTGTTGGGGTAGTTTCAAGTGACATTTGCACCTGGGACATCCAAATCATCTCATCATGTTTGGACAATTGTCTTTCATACTGAATAACGCATTGAGACCACTCCAAACAGCAGCACAAATTCTAAAATTTGATAGTAAGTGCTTCTCTTTGGGGTGCTCTCTTGCGCCCTCTGCACTCATTAATCCTGAATATAATTTTCTGATGGGCAATATTTTGGACAATAACAGGAGAGGCCCAAAAGGGATTACAATATTGGAAGGGGTTCCTCCATTCTCTGCAGCACTTCTGCAATAAGGTGTGAATCTGTTTAGAGAAAATTTTGCATGCTGAATAACTTCTCTGATTGTCAGGCATGCTTAGGGGAGGAGCTGTTAATTACCTAGGCAGGACAGTACCATCCTGTGTGCATAAAATGTCAGCAGGAAAATACTTTTCTCCATGTTACTGGACCTCCATGGATCACCAACACTTCCTGCTCTGAGGATGTTCAAAAAACAACCATAGACATGGATGCCACATGTTTTGGTATGTAGAAGTAAAGTCACCTAAGAGAGACTGATGGTGTAAACAGTTTGTTGAATCGTAATTCAGTTACACTTACAACCCAAACAATGGTACTCACCTGTGTTGAATGTTTGGCAAGTGCTTTTTGTTGGGGTAGTTTTTGTGACTTTTTTCAACAAGAATGTCATCACTTATTCTGTTTCAGAAAAAAAAACACAAACAGACTAAGACCACTTCAAATAGCAGCACACATTCTTCAATCTAATGAAAAGTGCTTCTCTTTGGGGTCATCTCAGCTGTGGCCAGCAGTTTTCTTAGTTGTTTTTTGTTTCACTCATCTAGCTGTAACTACACAGCAACCAGACAAAAGAAACAATAAAGAGAAGGTATACAGACTGATATCTCAACTATAGCTTCTTTGGTTGGGGTGTTTGCCTGAATTAATGTCACAGATTCTCAGGTACAATCATTATAGGCCCATGTTTATGAGCTGGGAAAGAAAGTTTCCTGAAATAGAAGAATTAATTGAGCATCAGCAGTGCTTGTGTTTGAGGTTAGCTTGAACATTGTGATTACTCTGTTTTGGCTTGCACCATATTTCCTTTGTTTTACTGCAGAGACCAACTTGGCTGAACTACAAATGATGCAATAATGAAGCTGCATTAGCTCTATGTCACAATCAGTACCCTAACAATAGCATTGGCCTGTGTTGATGAGTTGGTAAGTGCTATTTGTTGGGGTAGTTTCAAGTGACATTTGCACCTGGGACATCCAAATCATCTCATCATGTTTGGACAATTGTCTTTCATACTGAATAACGCATTGAGACCACTCCAAACAGCAGCACAAATTCTAAAATTTGATAGTAAGTGCTTCTCTTTGGGGTGCTCTCTTGCGCCCTCTGCACTCATTAATCCTGAATATAATTTTCTGATGGGCAATATTTTGGACAATAACAGGAGAGGCCCAAAAGGGATTACAATATTGGAAGGGGTTCCTCCATTCTCTGCAGCACTTCTGCAATAAGGTGTGAATCTGTTTAGAGAAAATTTTGCATGCTGAATAACTTCTCTGATTGTCAGGCATGCTTAGGGGAGGAGCTGTTAATTACCTAGGCAGGACAGTACCATCCTGTGTGCATAAAATGTCAGCAGGAAAATACTTTTCTCCATGTTACTGGACCTCCATGGATCACCAACACTTCCTGCTCTGAGGATGTTCAAAAAACAACCATAGACATGGATGCCACATGTTTTGGTATGTAGAAGTAAAGTCACCTAAGAGAGACTGATGGTGTAAACAGTTTGTTGAATCGTAATTCAGTTACACTTACAACCCAAACAATGGTACTCACCTGTGTTGAATGTTTGGCAAGTGCTTTTTGTTGGGGTAGTTTTTGTGACTTTTTTCAACAAGAATGTCATCACTTATTCTGTTTCAGAAAAAAAACACAAACAGACTAAGACCACTTCAAATAGCAGCACACATTCTTCAATCTAATGAAAAGTGCTTCTCTTTGGGGTCATCTCAGCTGTGGCCAGCAGTTTTCTTAGTTGTTTTTTGTTTCACTCATCTAGCTGTAACTACACAGCAACCAGACAAAAGAAACAATAAAGAGAAGGTATAAGACTGATATCTCAACTATAGCTTCTTTGGTTGGGGTGTTTGCCTGAATTAATGTCACAGATTCTCAGGTACAATCATTATAGGCCCATGTTTATGAGCTGGGAAAGAAAGTTTCCTGAAATAGAAGAATTAATTGAGCATCAGCAGTGCTTGTGTTTGAGGTTAGCTTGAACATTGTGATTACTCTGTTTTGGCTTGCACCATATTTCCTTTGTTTTACTGCAGAGACCAACTTGGCTGAACTACAAATGATGCAATAATGAAGCTGCATTAGCTCTATGTCACAATCAGTACCCTAACAATAGCATTGGCCTGTGTTGATGAGTTGGTAAGTGCTATTTGTTGGGGTAGTTTCAAGTGACATTTGCACCTGGGACATCCAAATCATCTCATCATGTTTGGACAATTGTCTTTCATACTGAATAACGCATTGAGACCACTCCAAACAGCAGCACAAATTCTAAAATTTGATAGTAAGTGCTTCTCTTTGGGGTGCTCTCTTGCGCCCTCTGCACTCATTAATCCTGAATATAATTTTCTGATGGGCAATATTTTGGACAATAACAGGAGAGGCCCAAAAGGGATTACAATATTGGAAGGGGTTCCTCCATTCTCTGCAGCACTTCTGCAATAAGGTGTGAATCTGTTTAGAGAAAATTTTGCATGCTGAATAACTTCTCTGATTGTCAGGCATGCTTAGGGGAGGAGCTGTTAATTACCTAGGCAGGACAGTACCATCCTGTGTGCATAAAATGTCAGCAGGAAAATACTTTTCTCCATGTTACTGGACCTCCATGGATCACCAACACTTCCTGCTCTGAGGATGTTCAAAAAACAACCATAGACATGGATGCCACATGTTTTGGTATGTAGAAGTAAAGTCACCTAAGAGAGACTGATGGTGTAAACAGTTTGTTGAATCGTAATTCAGTTACACTTACAACCCAAACAATGGTACTCACCTGTGTTGAATGTTTGGCAAGTGCTTTTTGTTGGGGTAGTTTTTGTGACTTTTTTCAACAAGAATGTCATCACTTATTCTGTTTCAGAAAAAAAACACAAACAGACTAAGACCACTTCAAATAGCAGCACACATTCTTCAATCTAATGAAAAGTGCTTCTCTTTGGGGTCATCTCAGCTGTGGCCAGCAGTTTTCTTAGTTGTTTTTTGTTTCACTCATCTAGCTGTAACTACACAGCAACCAGACAAAAGAAACAATAAAGAGAAGGTATACAGACTGATATCTCAACTATAGCTTCTTTGGTTGGGGTGTTTGCCTGAATTAATGTCACAGATTCTCAGGTACAATCATTATAGGCCCATGTTTATGAGCTGGGAAAGAAAGTTTCCTGAAATAGAAGAATTAATTGAGCATCAGCAGTGCTTGTGTTTGAGGTTAGCTTGAACATTGTGATTACTCTGTTTTGGCTTGCACCATATTTCCTTTGTTTTACTGCAGAGACCAACTTGGCTGAACTACAAATGATGCAATAATGAAGCTGCATTAGCTCTATGTCACAATCAGTACCCTAACAATAGCATTGGCCTGTGTTGATGAGTTGGTAAGTGCTATTTGTTGGGGTAGTTTCAAGTGACATTTGCACCTGGGACATCCAAATCATCTCATCATGTTTGGACAATTGTCTTTCATACTGAATAACGCATTGAGACCACTCCAAACAGCAGCACAAATTCTAAAATTTGATAGTAAGTGCTTCTCTTTGGGGTGCTCTCTTGCGCCCTCTGCACTCATTAATCCTGAATATAATTTTCTGATGGGCAATATTTTGGACAATAACAGGAGAGGCCCAAAAGGGATTACAATATTGGAAGGGGTTCCTCCATTCTCTGCAGCACTTCTGCAATAAGGTGTGAATCTGTTTAGAGAAAATTTTGCATGCTGAATAACTTCTCTGATTGTCAGGCATGCTTAGGGGAGGAGCTGTTAATTACCTAGGCAGGACAGTACCATCCTGTGTGCATAAAATGTCAGCAGGAAAATACTTTTCTCCATGTTACTGGACCTCCATGGATCACCAACACTTCCTGCTCTGAGGATGTTCAAAAAACAACCATAGACATGGATGCCACATGTTTTGGTATGTAGAAGTAAAGTCACCTAAGAGAGACTGATGGTGTAAACAGTTTGTTGAATCGTAATTCAGTTACACTTACAACCCAAACAATGGTACTCACCTGTGTTGAATGTTTGGCAAGTGCTTTTTGTTGGGGTAGTTTTTGTGACTTTTTTCAACAAGAATGTCATCACTTATTCTGTTTCAGAAAAAAAACACAAACAGACTAAGACCACTTCAAATAGCAGCACACATTCTTCAATCTAATGAAAAGTGCTTCTCTTTGGGGTCATCTCAGCTGTGGCCAGCAGTTTTCTTAGTTGTTTTTTGTTTCACTCATCTAGCTGTAACTACACAGCAACCAGACAAAAGAAACAATAAAGAGAAGGTAACAGACTGATATCTCAACTATAGCTTCTTTGGTTGGGGTGTTTGCCTGAATTAATGTCACAGATTCTCAGGTACAATCATTATAGGCCCATGTTTATGAGCTGGGAAAGAAAGTTTCCTGAAATAGAAGAATTAATTGAGCATCAGCAGTGCTTGTGTTTGAGGTTAGCTTGAACATTGTGATTACTCTGTTTTGGCTTGCACCATATTTCCTTTGTTTTACTGCAGAGACCAACTTGGCTGAACTACAAATGATGCAATAATGAAGCTGCATTAGCTCTATGTCACAATCAGTACCCTAACAATAGCATTGGCCTGTGTTGATGAGTTGGTAAGTGCTATTTGTTGGGGTAGTTTCAAGTGACATTTGCACCTGGGACATCCAAATCATCTCATCATGTTTGGACAATTGTCTTTCATACTGAATAACGCATTGAGACCACTCCAAACAGCAGCACAAATTCTAAAATTTGATAGTAAGTGCTTCTCTTTGGGGTGCTCTCTTGCGCCCTCTGCACTCATTAATCCTGAATATAATTTTCTGATGGGCAATATTTTGGACAATAACAGGAGAGGCCCAAAAGGGATTACAATATTGGAAGGGGTTCCTCCATTCTCTGCAGCACTTCTGCAATAAGGTGTGAATCTGTTTAGAGAAAATTTTGCATGCTGAATAACTTCTCTGATTGTCAGGCATGCTTAGGGGAGGAGCTGTTAATTACCTAGGCAGGACAGTACCATCCTGTGTGCATAAAATGTCAGCAGGAAAATACTTTTCTCCATGTTACTGGACCTCCATGGATCACCAACACTTCCTGCTCTGAGGATGTTCAAAAAACAACCATAGACATGGATGCCACATGTTTTGGTATGTAGAAGTAAAGTCACCTAAGAGAGACTGATGGTGTAAACAGTTTGTTGAATCGTAATTCAGTTACACTTACAACCCAAACAATGGTACTCACCTGTGTTGAATGTTTGGCAAGTGCTTTTTGTTGGGGTAGTTTTTGTGACTTTTTTCAACAAGAATGTCATCACTTATTCTGTTTCAGAAAAAAAAACACAAACAGACTAAGACCACTTCAAATAGCAGCACACATTCTTCAATCTAATGAAAAGTGCTTCTCTTTGGGGTCATCTCAGCTGTGGCCAGCAGTTTTCTTAGTTGTTTTTTGTTTCACTCATCTAGCTGTAACTACACAGCAACCAGACAAAAGAAACAATAAAGAGAAGGTAACAGACTGATATCTCAACTATAGCTTCTTTGGTTGGGGTGTTTGCCTGAATTAATGTCACAGATTCTCAGGTACAATCATTATAGGCCCATGTTTATGAGCTGGGAAAGAAAGTTTCCTGAAATAGAAGAATTAATTGAGCATCAGCAGTGCTTGTGTTTGAGGTTAGCTTGAACATTGTGATTACTCTGTTTTGGCTTGCACCATATTTCCTTTGTTTTACTGCAGAGACCAACTTGGCTGAACTACAAATGATGCAATAATGAAGCTGCATTAGCTCTATGTCACAATCAGTACCCTAACAATAGCATTGGCCTGTGTTGATGAGTTGGTAAGTGCTATTTGTTGGGGTAGTTTCAAGTGACATTTGCACCTGGGACATCCAAATCATCTCATCATGTTTGGACAATTGTCTTTCATACTGAATAACGCATTGAGACCACTCCAAACAGCAGCACAAATTCTAAAATTTGATAGTAAGTGCTTCTCTTTGGGGTGCTCTCTTGCGCCCTCTGCACTCATTAATCCTGAATATAATTTTCTGATGGGCAATATTTTGGACAATAACAGGAGAGGCCCAAAAGGGATTACAATATTGGAAGGGGTTCCTCCATTCTCTGCAGCACTTCTGCAATAAGGTGTGAATCTGTTTAGAGAAAATTTTGCATGCTGAATAACTTCTCTGATTGTCAGGCATGCTTAGGGGAGGAGCTGTTAATTACCTAGGCAGGACAGTACCATCCTGTGTGCATAAAATGTCAGCAGGAAAATACTTTTCTCCATGTTACTGGACCTCCATGGATCACCAACACTTCCTGCTCTGAGGATGTTCAAAAAACAACCATAGACATGGATGCCACATGTTTTGGTATGTAGAAGTAAAGTCACCTAAGAGAGACTGATGGTGTAAACAGTTTGTTGAATCGTAATTCAGTTACACTTACAACCCAAACAATGGTACTCACCTGTGTTGAATGTTTGGCAAGTGCTTTTTGTTGGGGTAGTTTTTGTGACTTTTTTCAACAAGAATGTCATCACTTATTCTGTTTCAGAAAAAAAAACACAAACAGACTAAGACCACTTCAAATAGCAGCACACATTCTTCAATCTAATGAAAAGTGCTTCTCTTTGGGGTCATCTCAGCTGTGGCCAGCAGTTTTCTTAGTTGTTTTTTGTTTCACTCATCTAGCTGTAACTACACAGCAACCAGACAAAAGAAACAATAAAGAGAAGGTATACAGACTGATATCTCAACTATAGCTTCTTTGGTTGGGGTGTTTGCCTGAATTAATGTCACAGATTCTCAGGTACAATCATTATAGGCCCATGTTTATGAGCTGGGAAAGAAAGTTTCCTGAAATAGAAGAATTAATTGAGCATCAGCAGTGCTTGTGTTTGAGGTTAGCTTGAACATTGTGATTACTCTGTTTTGGCTTGCACCATATTTCCTTTGTTTTACTGCAGAGACCAACTTGGCTGAACTACAAATGATGCAATAATGAAGCTGCATTAGCTCTATGTCACAATCAGTACCCTAACAATAGCATTGGCCTGTGTTGATGAGTTGGTAAGTGCTATTTGTTGGGGTAGTTTCAAGTGACATTTGCACCTGGGACATCCAAATCATCTCATCATGTTTGGACAATTGTCTTTCATACTGAATAACGCATTGAGACCACTCCAAACAGCAGCACAAATTCTAAAATTTGATAGTAAGTGCTTCTCTTTGGGGTGCTCTCTTGCGCCCTCTGCACTCATTAATCCTGAATATAATTTTCTGATGGGCAATATTTTGGACAATAACAGGAGAGGCCCAAAAGGGATTACAATATTGGAAGGGGTTCCTCCATTCTCTGCAGCACTTCTGCAATAAGGTGTGAATCTGTTTAGAGAAAATTTTGCATGCTGAATAACTTCTCTGATTGTCAGGCATGCTTAGGGGAGGAGCTGTTAATTACCTAGGCAGGACAGTACCATCCTGTGTGCATAAAATGTCAGCAGGAAAATACTTTTCTCCATGTTACTGGACCTCCATGGATCACCAACACTTCCTGCTCTGAGGATGTTCAAAAAACAACCATAGACATGGATGCCACATGTTTTGGTATGTAGAAGTAAAGTCACCTAAGAGAGACTGATGGTGTAAACAGTTTGTTGAATCGTAATTCAGTTACACTTACAACCCAAACAATGGTACTCACCTGTGTTGAATGTTTGGCAAGTGCTTTTTGTTGGGGTAGTTTTTGTGACTTTTTTCAACAAGAATGTCATCACTTATTCTGTTTCAGAAAAAAAACACAAACAGACTAAGACCACTTCAAATAGCAGCACACATTCTTCAATCTAATGAAAAGTGCTTCTCTTTGGGGTCATCTCAGCTGTGGCCAGCAGTTTTCTTAGTTGTTTTTTGTTTCACTCATCTAGCTGTAACTACACAGCAACCAGACAAAAGAAACAATAAAGAGAAGGTATACAGACTGATATCTCAACTATAGCTTCTTTGGTTGGGGTGTTTGCCTGAATTAATGTCACAGATTCTCAGGTACAATCATTATAGGCCCATGTTTATGAGCTGGGAAAGAAAGTTTCCTGAAATAGAAGAATTAATTGAGCATCAGCAGTGCTTGTGTTTGAGGTTAGCTTGAACATTGTGATTACTCTGTTTTGGCTTGCACCATATTTCCTTTGTTTTACTGCAGAGACCAACTTGGCTGAACTACAAATGATGCAATAATGAAGCTGCATTAGCTCTATGTCACAATCAGTACCCTAACAATAGCATTGGCCTGTGTTGATGAGTTGGTAAGTGCTATTTGTTGGGGTAGTTTCAAGTGACATTTGCACCTGGGACATCCAAATCATCTCATCATGTTTGGACAATTGTCTTTCATACTGAATAACGCATTGAGACCACTCCAAACAGCAGCACAAATTCTAAAATTTGATAGTAAGTGCTTCTCTTTGGGGTGCTCTCTTGCGCCCTCTGCACTCATTAATCCTGAATATAATTTTCTGATGGGCAATATTTTGGACAATAACAGGAGAGGCCCAAAAGGGATTACAATATTGGAAGGGGTTCCTCCATTCTCTGCAGCACTTCTGCAATAAGGTGTGAATCTGTTTAGAGAAAATTTTGCATGCTGAATAACTTCTCTGATTGTCAGGCATGCTTAGGGGAGGAGCTGTTAATTACCTAGGCAGGACAGTACCATCCTGTGTGCATAAAATGTCAGCAGGAAAATACTTTTCTCCATGTTACTGGACCTCCATGGATCACCAACACTTCCTGCTCTGAGGATGTTCAAAAAACAACCATAGACATGGATGCCACATGTTTTGGTATGTAGAAGTAAAGTCACCTAAGAGAGACTGATGGTGTAAACAGTTTGTTGAATCGTAATTCAGTTACACTTACAACCCAAACAATGGTACTCACCTGTGTTGAATGTTTGGCAAGTGCTTTTTGTTGGGGTAGTTTTTGTGACTTTTTTCAACAAGAATGTCATCACTTATTCTGTTTCAGAAAAAAAACACAAACAGACTAAGACCACTTCAAATAGCAGCACACATTCTTCAATCTAATGAAAAGTGCTTCTCTTTGGGGTCATCTCAGCTGTGGCCAGCAGTTTTCTTAGTTGTTTTTTGTTTCACTCATCTAGCTGTAACTACACAGCAACCAGACAAAAGAAACAATAAAGAGAAGGTATACAGACTGATATCTCAACTATAGCTTCTTTGGTTGGGGTGTTTGCCTGAATTAATGTCACAGATTCTCAGGTACAATCATTATAGGCCCATGTTTATGAGCTGGGAAAGAAAGTTTCCTGAAATAGAAGAATTAATTGAGCATCAGCAGTGCTTGTGTTTGAGGTTAGCTTGAACATTGTGATTACTCTGTTTTGGCTTGCACCATATTTCCTTTGTTTTACTGCAGAGACCAACTTGGCTGAACTACAAATGATGCAATAATGAAGCTGCATTAGCTCTATGTCACAATCAGTACCCTAACAATAGCATTGGCCTGTGTTGATGAGTTGGTAAGTGCTATTTGTTGGGGTAGTTTCAAGTGACATTTGCACCTGGGACATCCAAATCATCTCATCATGTTTGGACAATTGTCTTTCATACTGAATAACGCATTGAGACCACTCCAAACAGCAGCACAAATTCTAAAATTTGATAGTAAGTGCTTCTCTTTGGGGTGCTCTCTTGCGCCCTCTGCACTCATTAATCCTGAATATAATTTTCTGATGGGCAATATTTTGGACAATAACAGGAGAGGCCCAAAAGGGATTACAATATTGGAAGGGGTTCCTCCATTCTCTGCAGCACTTCTGCAATAAGGTGTGAATCTGTTTAGAGAAAATTTTGCATGCTGAATAACTTCTCTGATTGTCAGGCATGCTTAGGGGAGGAGCTGTTAATTACCTAGGCAGGACAGTACCATCCTGTGTGCATAAAATGTCAGCAGGAAAATACTTTTCTCCATGTTACTGGACCTCCATGGATCACCAACACTTCCTGCTCTGAGGATGTTCAAAAAACAACCATAGACATGGATGCCACATGTTTTGGTATGTAGAAGTAAAGTCACCTAAGAGAGACTGATGGTGTAAACAGTTTGTTGAATCGTAATTCAGTTACACTTACAACCCAAACAATGGTACTCACCTGTGTTGAATGTTTGGCAAGTGCTTTTTGTTGGGGTAGTTTTTGTGACTTTTTTCAACAAGAATGTCATCACTTATTCTGTTTCAGAAAAAAAACACAAACAGACTAAGACCACTTCAAATAGCAGCACACATTCTTCAATCTAATGAAAAGTGCTTCTCTTTGGGGTCATCTCAGCTGTGGCCAGCAGTTTTCTTAGTTGTTTTTTGTTTCACTCATCTAGCTGTAACTACACAGCAACCAGACAAAAGAAACAATAAAGAGAAGGTATACAGACTGATATCTCAACTATAGCTTCTTTGGTTGGGGTGTTTGCCTGAATTAATGTCACAGATTCTCAGGTACAATCATTATAGGCCCATGTTTATGAGCTGGGAAAGAAAGTTTCCTGAAATAGAAGAATTAATTGAGCATCAGCAGTGCTTGTGTTTGAGGTTAGCTTGAACATTGTGATTACTCTGTTTTGGCTTGCACCATATTTCCTTTGTTTTACTGCAGAGACCAACTTGGCTGAACTACAAATGATGCAATAATGAAGCTGCATTAGCTCTATGTCACAATCAGTACCCTAACAATAGCATTGGCCTGTGTTGATGAGTTGGTAAGTGCTATTTGTTGGGGTAGTTTCAAGTGACATTTGCACCTGGGACATCCAAATCATCTCATCATGTTTGGACAATTGTCTTTCATACTGAATAACGCATTGAGACCACTCCAAACAGCAGCACAAATTCTAAAATTTGATAGTAAGTGCTTCTCTTTGGGGTGCTCTCTTGCGCCCTCTGCACTCATTAATCCTGAATATAATTTTCTGATGGGCAATATTTTGGACAATAACAGGAGAGGCCCAAAAGGGATTACAATATTGGAAGGGGTTCCTCCATTCTCTGCAGCACTTCTGCAATAAGGTGTGAATCTGTTTAGAGAAAATTTTGCATGCTGAATAACTTCTCTGATTGTCAGGCATGCTTAGGGGAGGAGCTGTTAATTACCTAGGCAGGACAGTACCATCCTGTGTGCATAAAATGTCAGCAGGAAAATACTTTTCTCCATGTTACTGGACCTCCATGGATCACCAACACTTCCTGCTCTGAGGATGTTCAAAAAACAACCATAGACATGGATGCCACATGTTTTGGTATGTAGAAGTAAAGTCACCTAAGAGAGACTGATGGTGTAAACAGTTTGTTGAATCGTAATTCAGTTACACTTACAACCCAAACAATGGTACTCACCTGTGTTGAATGTTTGGCAAGTGCTTTTTGTTGGGGTAGTTTTTGTGACTTTTTTCAACAAGAATGTCATCACTTATTCTGTTTCAGAAAAAAAACACAAACAGACTAAGACCACTTCAAATAGCAGCACACATTCTTCAATCTAATGAAAAGTGCTTCTCTTTGGGGTCATCTCAGCTGTGGCCAGCAGTTTTCTTAGTTGTTTTTTGTTTCACTCATCTAGCTGTAACTACACAGCAACCAGACAAAAGAAACAATAAAGAGAAGGTATACAGACTGATATCTCAACTATAGCTTCTTTGGTTGGGGTGTTTGCCTGAATTAATGTCACAGATTCTCAGGTACAATCATTATAGGCCCATGTTTATGAGCTGGGAAAGAAAGTTTCCTGAAATAGAAGAATTAATTGAGCATCAGCAGTGCTTGTGTTTGAGGTTAGCTTGAACATTGTGATTACTCTGTTTTGGCTTGCACCATATTTCCTTTGTTTTACTGCAGAGACCAACTTGGCTGAACTACAAATGATGCAATAATGAAGCTGCATTAGCTCTATGTCACAATCAGTACCCTAACAATAGCATTGGCCTGTGTTGATGAGTTGGTAAGTGCTATTTGTTGGGGTAGTTTCAAGTGACATTTGCACCTGGGACATCCAAATCATCTCATCATGTTTGGACAATTGTCTTTCATACTGAATAACGCATTGAGACCACTCCAAACAGCAGCACAAATTCTAAAATTTGATAGTAAGTGCTTCTCTTTGGGGTGCTCTCTTGCGCCCTCTGCACTCATTAATCCTGAATATAATTTTCTGATGGGCAATATTTTGGACAATAACAGGAGAGGCCCAAAAGGGATTACAATATTGGAAGGGGTTCCTCCATTCTCTGCAGCACTTCTGCAATAAGGTGTGAATCTGTTTAGAGAAAATTTTGCATGCTGAATAACTTCTCTGATTGTCAGGCATGCTTAGGGGAGGAGCTGTTAATTACCTAGGCAGGACAGTACCATCCTGTGTGCATAAAATGTCAGCAGGAAAATACTTTTCTCCATGTTACTGGACCTCCATGGATCACCAACACTTCCTGCTCTGAGGATGTTCAAAAAACAACCATAGACATGGATGCCACATGTTTTGGTATGTAGAAGTAAAGTCACCTAAGAGAGAGTGATGGTGTAAACAGTTTGTTGAATCGTAATTCAGTTACACTTACAACCCAAACAATGGTACTCACCTGTGTTGAATGTTTGGCAAGTGCTTTTTGTTGGGGTAGTTTTTGTGACTTTTTTCAACAAGAATGTCATCACTTATTCTGTTTCAGAAAAAAAACACAAACAGACTAAGACCACTTCAAATAGCAGCACACATTCTTCAATCTAATGAAAAGTGCTTCTCTTTGGGGTCATCTCAGCTGTGGCCAGCAGTTTTCTTAGTTGTTTTTTGTTTCACTCATCTAGCTGTAACTACACAGCAACCAGACAAAAGAAACAATAAAGAGAAGGTATACAGACTGATATCTCAACTATAGCTTCTTTGGTTGGGGTGTTTGCCTGAATTAATGTCACAGATTCTCAGGTACAATCATTATAGGCCCATGTTTATGAGCTGGGAAAGAAAGTTTCCTGAAATAGAAGAATTAATTGAGCATCAGCAGTGCTTGTGTTTGAGGTTAGCTTGAACATTGTGATTACTCTGTTTTGGCTTGCACCATATTTCCTTTGTTTTACTGCAGAGACCAACTTGGCTGAACTACAAATGATGCAATAATGAAGCTGCATTAGCTCTATGTCACAATCAGTACCCTAACAATAGCTTGGCCTGTGTTGATGAGTTGGTAAGTGCTATTTGTTGGGGTAGTTTCAAGTGACATTTGCACCTGGGACATCCAAATCATCTCATCATGTTTGGACAATTGTCTTTCATACTGAATAACGCATTGAGACCACTCCAAACAGCAGCACAAATTCTAAAATTTGATAGTAAGTGCTTCTCTTTGGGGTGCTCTCTTGCGCCCTCTGCACTCATTAATCCTGAATATAATTTTCTGATGGGCAATATTTTGGACAATAACAGGAGAGGCCCAAAAGGGATTACAATATTGGAAGGGGTTCCTCCATTCTCTGCAGCACTTCTGCAATAAGGTGTGAATCTGTTTAGAGAAAATTTTGCATGCTGAATAACTTCTCTGATTGTCAGGCATGCTTAGGGGAGGAGCTGTTAATTACCTAGGCAGGACAGTACCATCCTGTGTGCATAAAATGTCAGCAGGAAAATACTTTTCTCCATGTTACTGGACCTCCATGGATCACCAACACTTCCTGCTCTGAGGATGTTCAAAAAACAACCATAGACATGGATGCCACATGTTTTGGTATGTAGAAGTAAAGTCACCTAAGAGAGATGATGTGTAAACAGTTTGTTGAATCGTAATTCAGTTACACTTACAACCCAAACAATGGTACTCACCTGTGTTGAATGTTTGGCAAGTGCTTTTTGTTGGGGTAGTTTTTGTGACTTTTTTCAACAAGAATGTCATCACTTATTCTGTTTCAGAAAAAAAAACACAAACAGACTAAGACCACTTCAAATAGCAGCACACATTCTTCAATCTAATGAAAAGTGCTTCTCTTTGGGGTCATCTCAGCTGTGGCCAGCAGTTTTCTTAGTTGTTTTTTGTTTCACTCATCTAGCTGTAACTACACAGCAACCAGACAAAAGAAACAATAAAGAGAAGGTATACAGACTGATATCTCAACTATAGCTTCTTTGGTTGGGGTGTTTGCCTGAATTAATGTCACAGATTCTCAGGTACAATCATTATAGGCCCATGTTTATGAGCTGGGAAAGAAAGTTTCCTGAAATAGAAGAATTAATTGAGCATCAGCAGTGCTTGTGTTTGAGGTTAGCTTGAACATTGTGATTACTCTGTTTTGGCTTGCACCATATTTCCTTTGTTTTACTGCAGAGACCAACTTGGCTGAACTACAAATGATGCAATAATGAAGCTGCATTAGCTCTATGTCACAATCAGTACCCTAACAATAGCATTGGCCTGTGTTGATGAGTTGGTAAGTGCTATTTGTTGGGGTAGTTTCAAGTGACATTTGCACCTGGGACATCCAAATCATCTCATCATGTTTGGACAATTGTCTTTCATACTGAATAACGCATTGAGACCACTCCAAACAGCAGCACAAATTCTAAAATTTGATAGTAAGTGCTTCTCTTTGGGGTGCTCTCTTGCGCCCTCTGCACTCATTAATCCTGAATATAATTTTCTGATGGGCAATATTTTGGACAATAACAGGAGAGGCCCAAAAGGGATTACAATATTGGAAGGGGTTCCTCCATTCTCTGCAGCACTTCTGCAATAAGGTGTGAATCTGTTTAGAGAAAATTTGCATGCTGAATAACTTCTCTGATTGTCAGGCATGCTTAGGGGAGGAGCTGTTAATTACCTAGGCAGGACAGTACCATCCTGTGTGCATAAAATGTCAGCAGGAAAATACTTTTCTCCATGTTACTGGACCTCCATGGATCACCAACACTTCCTGCTCTGAGGATGTTCAAAAAACAACCATAGACATGGATGCCACATGTTTTGGTATGTAGAAGTAAAGTCACCTAAGAGAGACTGATGGTGTAAACAGTTTGTTGAATCGTAATTCAGTTACACTTACAACCCAAACAATGGTACTCACCTGTGTTGAATGTTTGGCAAGTGCTTTTTGTTGGGGTAGTTTTTGTGACTTTTTTCAACAAGAATGTCATCACTTATTCTGTTTCAGAAAAAAAACACAAACAGACTAAGACCACTTCAAATAGCAGCACACATTCTTCAATCTAATGAAAAGTGCTTCTCTTTGGGGTCATCTCAGCTGTGGCCAGCAGTTTTCTTAGTTGTTTTTTGTTTCACTCATCTAGCTGTAACTACACAGCAACCAGACAAAAGAAACAATAAAGAGAAGGTATACAGACTGATATCTCAACTATAGCTTCTTTGGTTGGGGTGTTTGCCTGAATTAATGTCACAGATTCTCAGGTACAATCATTATAGGCCCATGTTTATGAGCTGGGAAAGAAAGTTTCCTGAAATAGAAGAATTAATTGAGCATCAGCAGTGCTTGTGTTTGAGGTTAGCTTGAACATTGTGATTACTCTGTTTTGGCTTGCACCATATTTCCTTTGTTTTACTGCAGAGACCAACTTGGCTGAACTACAAATGATGCAATAATGAAGCTGCATTAGCTCTATGTCACAATCAGTACCCTAACAATAGCATTGGCCTGTGTTGATGAGTTGGTAAGTGCTATTTGTTGGGGTAGTTTCAAGTG
>JAQKPU010000153.1:0-27542 GCA_030347295.1 Setipinna tenuifilis
GCCACATCAGACTTAGTAAGCGTTTGTGTTTTGAGTGAAGTGGTGAGCAGATACACATAAAAGGAAAAACTAAGATTCACACAATATGTTTCAATAGCAATCAGCAAATAAGGGTCTCTATGCAAAGAACAGCTTTTAATGCAGTTTTGTGTTGTGAGCACAGACTTGAAAATGTGCCCTATACTAAAGTTGTGTACATCACACACGCGTTTTAATGCCCACACCCGCTGGTTTGCGAGATGCCACATCAGACTTAGTAAGCGTTTTGTGTTTTGAGTGAAGTGGTGAGCAGATACACATAAAAGGAAAAACTAAGATTCACACAATATGTTTCAATAGCAATCAGCAAATAAGGGTCTCTATGCAAAAGAACAGCTTTTAATGCAGTTTTGTGTTGTGAGCACAGACTTGAAAATGTGCCCTATACTAAAGTTGTGTACATCACACACGCGTTTTAATGCCCACCCGCTGGTTTGCGAGATGCCACATCAGACTTAGTAAGCGTTTTGTGTTTTGAGTGAAGTGGTGAGCAGATACACATAAAAGGAAAAACTAAGATTCACACAATATGTTTCAATAGCAATCAGCAAATAAGGGTCTCTATGCAAAAGAACAGCTTTTAATGCAGTTTTGTGTTGTGAGCACAGACTTGAAAATGTGCCCTATACTAAAGTTGTGTACATCACACACGCGTTTTAATGCCCACACCCGCTGGTTTGCGAGATGCCACATCAGACTTAGTAAGCGTTTTGTGTTTTGAGTGAAGTGGTGAGCAGATACACATAAAAGGAAAAACTAAGATTCACACAATATGTTTCAATAGCAATCAGCAAATAAGGGTCTCTATGCAAAAGAACAGCTTTTAATGCAGTTTTGTGTTGTGAGCACAGACTTGAAAATGTGCCCTATACTAAAGTTGTGTACATCACACACGCGTTTTAATGCCCACACCGCTGGTTTGCGAGATGCCACATCAGACTTAGTAAGCGTTTTGTGTTTTGAGTGAAGTGGTGAGCAGATACACATAAAAGGAAAAACTAAGATTCACACAATATGTTTCAATAGCAATCAGCAAATAAGGGTCTCTATGCAAAAGAACAGCTTTTAATGCAGTTTTGTGTTGTGAGCACAGACTTGAAAATGTGCCCTATACTAAAGTTGTGTACATCACACACGCGTTTTAATGCCCACACCCGCTGGTTTGCGAGATGCCACATCAGACTTAGTAAGCGTTTTGTGTTTTGAGTGAAGTGGTGAGCAGATACACATAAAAGGAAAAACTAAGATTCACACAATATGTTTCAATAGCAATCAGCAAATAAGGGTCTCTATGCAAAAGAACAGCTTTTAATGCAGTTTTGTGTTGTGAGCACAGACTTGAAAATGTGCCCTATACTAAAGTTGTGTACATCACACACGCGTTTTAATGCCCACACCCGCTGGTTTGCGAGATGCCACATCAGACTTAGTAAGCGTTTTGTGTTTTGAGTGAAGTGGTGAGCAGATACACACAAAAAAAAAACTAAGATTCACACAATATGTTTCAATAGCAATCAGCAAATAAGGGTCTCTATGCAAAAGAACAGCTTTTAATGCAGTTTTGTGTTGTGAGCACAGACTTGAAAATGTGCCCTATACTAAAGTTGTGTACATCACACACGCGTTTTAATGCCCACACCCGCTGGTTTGCGAGATGCCACATCAGACTTAGTAAGCGTTTTGTGTTTTGAGTGAAGTGGTGAGCAGATACACATAAAGGAAAAACTAAGATTCACACAATATGTTTCAATAGCAATCAGCAAATAAGGGTCTCTATGCAAAAGAACAGCTTTTAATGCAGTTTTGTGTTGTGAGCACAGACTTGAAAATGTGCCCTATACTAAAGTTGTGTACATCACACACGCGTTTTAATGCCCACACCCGCTGGTTTGCGAGATGCCACATCAGACTTAGTAAGCGTTTTGTGTTTTGAGTGAAGTGGTGAGCAGATACACATAAAGGAAAAACTAAGATTCACACAATATGTTTCAATAGCAATCAGCAAATAAGGGTCTCTATGCAAAAGAACAGCTTTTAATGCAGTTTTGTGTTGTGAGCACAGACTTGAAAATGTGCCCTATACTAAAGTTGTGTACATCACACACGCGTTTTAATGCCCACACCCGCTGGTTTGCGAGATGCCACATCAGACTTAGTAAGCGTTTTGTGTTTTGAGTGAAGTGGTGAGCAGATACACATAAAAGGAAAAACTAAGATTCACACAATATGTTTCAATAGCAATCAGCAAATAAGGGTCTCTATGCAAAAGAACAGCTTTTAATGCAGTTTTGTGTTGTGAGCACAGACTTGAAAATGTGCCCTATACTAAAGTTGTGTACATCACACACGCGTTTTAATGCCCACACCCGCTGGTTTGCGAGATGCCACATCAGACTTAGTAAGCGTTTTGTGTTTTGAGTGAAGTGGTGAGCAGATACACATAAAGGAAAAACTAAGATTCACACAATATGTTTCAATAGCAATCAGCAAATAAGGGTCTCTATGCAAAAGAACAGCTTTTAATGCAGTTTTGTGTTGTGAGCACAGACTTGAAAATGTGCCCTATACTAAAGTTGTGTACATCACACACGCGTTTTAATGCCCACACCCGCTGGTTTGCGAGATGCCACATCAGACTTAGTAAGCGTTTTGTGTTTTGAGTGAAGTGGTGAGCAGATACACATAAAAGGAAAAACTAAGATTCACACAATATGTTTCAATAGCAATCAGCAAATAAGGGTCTCTATGCAAAAGAACAGCTTTTAATGCAGTTTTGTGTTGTGAGCACAGACTTGAAAATGTGCCCTATACTAAAGTTGTGTACATCACACGCGTTTTAATGCCCACACCCGCTGGTTTGCGAGATGCCACATCAGACTTAGTAAGCGTTTTGTGTTTTGAGTGAAGTGGTGAGCAGATACACATAAAGGAAAAACTAAGATTCACACAATATGTTTCAATAGCAATCAGCAAATAAGGGTCTCTATGCAAAAGAACAGCTTTTAATGCAGTTTTGTGTTGTGAGCACAGACTTGAAAATGTGCCCTATACTAAAGTTGTGTACATCACACACGCGTTTTAATGCCCACACCCGCTGGTTTGCGAGATGCCACATCAGACTTAGTAAGCGTTTTGTGTTTTGAGTGAAGTGGTGAGCAGATACACATAAAAGGAAAACTAAGATTCACACAATATGTTTCAATAGCAATCAGCAAATAAGGGTCTCTATGCAAAAGAACAGCTTTTAATGCAGTTTTGTGTTGTGAGCACAGACTTGAAAATGTGCCCTATACTAAAGTTGTGTACATCACACACGCGTTTTAATGCCCACACCCGCTGGTTTGCGAGATGCCACATCAGACTTAGTAAGCGTTTTGTGTTTTGAGTGAAGTGGTGAGCAGATACACATAAAAGGAAAACTAAGATTCACACAATATGTTTCAATAGCAATCAGCAAATAAGGGTCTCTATGCAAAAGAACAGCTTTTAATGCAGTTTTGTGTTGTGAGCACAGACTTGAAAATGTGCCCTATACTAAAGTTGTGTACATCACACACGCGTTTTAATGCCCACACCCGCTGGTTTGCGAGATGCCACATCAGACTTAGTAAGCGTTTTGTGTTTTGAGTGAAGTGGTGAGCAGATACACATAAAGGAAAAACTAAGATTCACACAATATGTTTCAATAGCAATCAGCAAATAAGGGTCTCTATGCAAAAGAACAGCTTTTAATGCAGTTTTGTGTTGTGAGCACAGACTTGAAAATGTGCCTATACTAAAGTTGTGTACATCACACACGCGTTTTAATGCCCACACCCGCTGGTTTGCGAGATGCCACATCAGACTTAGTAAGCGTTTTGTGTTTTGAGTGAAGTGGTGAGCAGATACACATAAAAGGAAAAACTAAGATTCACACAATATGTTTCAATAGCAATCAGCAAATAAGGGTCTCTATGCAAAAGAACAGCTTTTAATGCAGTTTTGTGTTGTGAGCACAGACTTGAAAATGTGCCCTATACTAAAGTTGTGTACATCACACACGCGTTTTAATGCCCACACCCGCTGGTTTGCGAGATGCCACATCAGACTTAGTAAGCGTTTTGTGTTTTGAGTGAAGTGGTGAGCAGATACACATAAAAGGAAAAACTAAGATTCACACAATATGTTTCAATAGCAATCAGCAAATAAGGGTCTCTATGCAAAAGAACAGCTTTTAATGCAGTTTTGTGTTGTGAGCACAGACTTGAAAATGTGCCCTATACTAAAGTTGTGTACATCACACACGCGTTTTAATGCCCACACCCGCTGGTTTGCGAGATGCCACATCAGACTTAGTAAGCGTTTTGTGTTTTGAGTGAAGTGGTGAGCAGATACACATAAAAGGAAAAACTAAGATTCACACAATATGTTTCAATAGCAATCAGCAAATAAGGGTCTCTATGCAAAAGAACAGCTTTTAATGCAGTTTTGTGTTGTGAGCACAGACTTGAAAATGTGCCCTATACTAAAGTTGTGTACATCACACACGCGTTTTAATGCCCACACCCGCTGGTTTGCGAGATGCCACATCAGACTTAGTAAGCGTTTTGTGTTTTGAGTGAAGTGGTGAGCAGATACACATAAAAGGAAAAACTAAGATTCACACAATATGTTTCAATAGCAATCAGCAAATAAGGGTCTCTATGCAAAAGAACAGCTTTTAATGCAGTTTTGTGTTGTGAGCACAGACTTGAAAATGTGCCCTATACTAAAGTTGTGTACATCACACACGCGTTTTAATGCCCACACCCGCTGGTTTGCGAGATGCCACATCAGACTTAGTAAGCGTTTTGTGTTTTGAGTGAAGTGGTGAGCAGATACACATAAAAGGAAAAACTAAGATTCACACAATATGTTTCAATAGCAATCAGCAAATAAGGGTCTCTATGCAAAAGAACAGCTTTTAATGCAGTTTTGTGTTGTGAGCACAGACTTGAAAATGTGCCCTATACTAAAGTTGTGTACATCACACACGCGTTTTAATGCCCACACCCGCTGGTTTGCGAGATGCCACATCAGACTTAGTAAGCGTTTTGTGTTTTGAGTGAAGTGGTGAGCAGATACACATAAAAGGAAAAACTAAGATTCACACAATATGTTTCAATAGCAATCAGCAAATAAGGGTCTCTATGCAAAAGAACAGCTTTTAATGCAGTTTTGTGTTGTGAGCACAGACTTGAAAATGTGCCCTATACTAAAGTTGTGTACATCACACACGCGTTTTAATGCCCACACCCGCTGGTTTGCGAGATGCCACATCAGACTTAGTAAGCGTTTTGTGTTTTGAGTGAAGTGGTGAGCAGATACACATAAAAGGAAAAACTAAGATTCACACAATATGTTTCAATAGCAATCAGCAAATAAGGGTCTCTATGCAAAAGAACAGCTTTTAATGCAGTTTTGTGTTGTGAGCACAGACTTGAAAATGTGCCCTATACTAAAGTTGTGTACATCACACACGCGTTTTAATGCCCACACCCGCTGGTTTGCGAGATGCCACATCAGACTTAGTAAGCGTTTTGTGTTTTGAGTGAAGTGGTGAGCAGATACACATAAAAGGAAAAACTAAGATTCACACAATATGTTTCAATAGCAATCAGCAAATAAGGGTCTCTATGCAAAAGAACAGCTTTTAATGCAGTTTTGTGTTGTGAGCACAGACTTGAAAATGTGCCCTATACTAAAGTTGTGTACATCACACACGCGTTTTAATGCCCACACCCGCTGGTTTGCGAGATGCCACATCAGACTTAGTAAGCGTTTTGTGTTTTGAGTGAAGTGGTGAGCAGATACACATAAAAGGAAAAACTAAGATTCACACAATATGTTTCAATAGCAATCAGCAAATAAGGGTCTCTATGCAAAAGAACAGCTTTTAATGCAGTTTTGTGTTGTGAGCACAGACTTGAAAATGTGCCCTATACTAAAGTTGTGTACATCACACACGCGTTTTAATGCCCACACCCGCTGGTTTGCGAGATGCCACATCAGACTTAGTAAGCGTTTTGTGTTTTGAGTGAAGTGGTGAGCAGATACACATAAAAGGAAAAACTAAGATTCACACAATATGTTTCAATAGCAATCAGCAAATAAGGGTCTCTATGCAAAAGAACAGCTTTTAATGCAGTTTTGTGTTGTGAGCACAGACTTGAAAATGTGCCCTATACTAAAGTTGTGTACATCACACACGCGTTTTAATGCCCACACCCGCTGGTTTGCGAGATGCCACATCAGACTTAGTAAGCGTTTTGTGTTTTGAGTGAAGTGGTGAGCAGATACACATAAAAGGAAAAACTAAGATTCACACAATATGTTTCAATAGCAATCAGCAAATAAGGGTCTCTATGCAAAAGAACAGCTTTTAATGCAGTTTTGTGTTGTGAGCACAGACTTGAAAATGTGCCCTATACTAAAGTTGTGTACATCACACACGCGTTTTAATGCCCACACCCGCTGGTTTGCGAGATGCCACATCAGACTTAGTAAGCGTTTTGTGTTTTGAGTGAAGTGGTGAGCAGATACACATAAAAGGAAAAACTAAGATTCACACAATATGTTTCAATAGCAATCAGCAAATAAGGGTCTCTATGCAAAAGAACAGCTTTTAATGCAGTTTTGTGTTGTGAGCACAGACTTGAAAATGTGCCCTATACTAAAGTTGTGTACATCACACACGCGTTTTAATGCCACACCCGCTGGTTTGCGAGATGCCACATCAGACTTAGTAAGCGTTTTGTGTTTTGAGTGAAGTGGTGAGCAGATACACATAAAAGGAAAAACTAAGATTCACACAATATGTTTCAATAGCAATCAGCAAATAAGGGTCTCTATGCAAAAGAACAGCTTTTAATGCAGTTTTGTGTTGTGAGCACAGACTTGAAAATGTGCCCTATACTAAAGTTGTGTACATCACACACGCGTTTTAATGCCCACACCCGCTGGTTTGCGAGATGCCACATCAGACTTAGTAAGCGTTTTGTGTTTTGAGTGAAGTGGTGAGCAGATACACATAAAAGGAAAAACTAAGATTCACACAATATGTTTCAATAGCAATCAGCAAATAAGGGTCTCTATGCAAAAGAACAGCTTTTAATGCAGTTTTGTGTTGTGAGCACAGACTTGAAAATGTGCCCTATACTAAAGTTGTGTACATCACACACGCGTTTTAATGCCCACACCCGCTGGTTTGCGAGATGCCACATCAGACTTAGTAAGCGTTTTGTGTTTTGAGTGAAGTGGTGAGCAGATACACATAAAAGGAAAAACTAAGATTCACACAATATGTTTCAATAGCAATCAGCAAATAAGGGTCTCTATGCAAAAGAACAGCTTTTAATGCAGTTTTGTGTTGTGAGCACAGACTTGAAAATGTGCCCTATACTAAAGTTGTGTACATCACACACGCGTTTTAATGCCCACACCCGCTGGTTTGCGAGATGCCACATCAGACTTAGTAAGCGTTTTGTGTTTTGAGTGAAGTGGTGAGCAGATACACATAAAAGGAAAAACTAAGATTCACACAATATGTTTCAATAGCAATCAGCAAATAAGGGTCTCTATGCAAAAGAACAGCTTTTAATGCAGTTTTGTGTTGTGAGCACAGACTTGAAAATGTGCCCTATACTAAAGTTGTGTACATCACACACGCGTTTTAATGCCCACACCCGCTGGTTTGCGAGATGCCACATCAGACTTAGTAAGCGTTTTGTGTTTTGAGTGAAGTGGTGAGCAGATACACATAAAAGGAAAAACTAAGATTCACACAATATGTTTCAATAGCAATCAGCAAATAAGGGTCTCTATGCAAAAGAACAGCTTTTAATGCAGTTTTGTGTTGTGAGCACAGACTTGAAAATGTGCCCTATACTAAAGTTGTGTACATCACACACGCGTTTTAATGCCCACACCCGCTGGTTTGCGAGATGCCACATCAGACTTAGTAAGCGTTTTGTGTTTTGAGTGAAGTGGTGAGCAGATACACATAAAAGGAAAAACTAAGATTCACACAATATGTTTCAATAGCAATCAGCAAATAAGGGTCTCTATGCAAAAGAACAGCTTTTAATGCAGTTTTGTGTTGTGAGCACAGACTTGAAAATGTGCCCTATACTAAAGTTGTGTACATCACACACGCGTTTTAATGCCCACACCCGCTGGTTTGCGAGATGCCACATCAGACTTAGTAAGCGTTTTGTGTTTTGAGTGAAGTGGTGAGCAGATACACATAAAAGGAAAAACTAAGATTCACACAATATGTTTCAATAGCAATCAGCAAATAAGGGTCTCTATGCAAAAGAACAGCTTTTAATGCAGTTTTGTGTTGTGAGCACAGACTTGAAAATGTGCCCTATACTAAAGTTGTGTACATCACACACGCGTTTTAATGCCCACACCCGCTGGTTTGCGAGATGCCACATCAGACTTAGTAAGCGTTTTGTGTTTTGAGTGAAGTGGTGAGCAGATACACATAAAAGGAAAAACTAAGATTCACACAATATGTTTCAATAGCAATCAGCAAATAAGGGTCTCTATGCAAAAGAACAGCTTTTAATGCAGTTTTGTGTTGTGAGCACAGACTTGAAAATGTGCCCTATACTAAAGTTGTGTACATCACACACGCGTTTTAATGCCCACACCCGCTGGTTTGCGAGATGCCACATCAGACTTAGTAAGCGTTTTGTGTTTTGAGTGAAGTGGTGAGCAGATACACTAAAAGGAAAAACTAAGATTCACACAATATGTTTCAATAGCAATCAGCAAATAAGGGTCTCTATGCAAAAGAACAGCTTTTAATGCAGTTTTGTGTTGTGAGCACAGACTTGAAAATGTGCCCTATACTAAAGTTGTGTACATCACACACGCGTTTTAATGCCCACACCCGCTGGTTTGCGAGATGCCACATCAGACTTAGTAAGCGTTTTGTGTTTTGAGTGAAGTGGTGAGCAGATACACATAAAAGGAAAAACTAAGATTCACACAATATGTTTCAATAGCAATCAGCAAATAAGGGTCTCTATGCAAAAGAACAGCTTTTAATGCAGTTTTGTGTTGTGAGCACAGACTTGAAAATGTGCCCTATACTAAAGTTGTGTACATCACACACGCGTTTTAATGCCCACACCCGCTGGTTTGCGAGATGCCACATCAGACTTAGTAAGCGTTTTGTGTTTTGAGTGAAGTGGTGAGCAGATACACATAAAAGGAAAAACTAAGATTCACACAATATGTTTCAATAGCAATCAGCAAATAAGGGTCTCTATGCAAAAGAACAGCTTTTAATGCAGTTTTGTGTTGTGAGCACAGACTTGAAAATGTGCCCTATACTAAAGTTGTGTACATCACACACGCGTTTTAATGCCCACACCCGCTGGTTTGCGAGATGCCACATCAGACTTAGTAAGCGTTTTGTGTTTTGAGTGAAGTGGTGAGCAGATACACATAAAAGGAAAAACTAAGATTCACACAATATGTTTCAATAGCAATCAGCAAATAAGGGTCTCTATGCAAAAGAACAGCTTTTAATGCAGTTTTGTGTTGTGAGCACAGACTTGAAAATGTGCCCTATACTAAAGTTGTGTACATCACACACGCGTTTTAATGCCCACCCCGCTGGTTTGCGAGATGCCACATCAGACTTAGTAAGCGTTTTGTGTTTTGAGTGAAGTGGTGAGCAGATACACATAAAAGGAAAAACTAAGATTCACACAATATGTTTCAATAGCAATCAGCAAATAAGGGTCTCTATGCAAAAGAACAGCTTTTAATGCAGTTTTGTGTTGTGAGCACAGACTTGAAAATGTGCCCTATACTAAAGTTGTGTACATCACACACGCGTTTTAATGCCCACACCCGCTGGTTTGCGAGATGCCACATCAGACTTAGTAAGCGTTTTGTGTTTTGAGTGAAGTGGTGAGCAGATACACATAAAAGGAAAAACTAAGATTCACACAATATGTTTCAATAGCAATCAGCAAATAAGGGTCTCTATGCAAAAGAACAGCTTTTAATGCAGTTTTGTGTTGTGAGCACAGACTTGAAAATGTGCCCTATACTAAAGTTGTGTACATCACACACGCGTTTTAATGCCCACACCCGCTGGTTTGCGAGATGCCACATCAGACTTAGTAAGCGTTTTGTGTTTTGAGTGAAGTGGTGAGCAGATACACATAAAAGGAAAAACTAAGATTCACACAATATGTTTCAATAGCAATCAGCAAATAAGGGTCTCTATGCAAAAGAACAGCTTTTAATGCAGTTTTGTGTTGTGAGCACAGACTTGAAAATGTGCCCTATAAAGTTGTGTACATCACACACGCGTTTTAATGCCCACACCGCTGGTTTGCGAGATGCCACATCAGACTTAGTAAGCGTTTTGTGTTTTGAGTGAAGTGGTGAGCAGATACACATAAAAGGAAAAACTAAGATTCACACAATATGTTTCAATAGCAATCAGCAAATAAGGGTCTCTATGCAAAAGAACAGCTTTTAATGCAGTTTTGTGTTGTGAGCACAGACTTGAAAATGTGCCCTATACTAAAGTTGTGTACATCACACACGCGTTTTAATGCCCACACCCGCTGGTTTGCGAGATGCCACATCAGACTTAGTAAGCGTTTTGTGTTTTGAGTGAAGTGGTGAGCAGATACACATAAAAGGAAAAACTAAGATTCACACAATATGTTTCAATAGCAATCAGCAAATAAGGGTCTCTATGCAAAAGAACAGCTTTTAATGCAGTTTTGTGTTGTGAGCACAGACTTGAAAATGTGCCCTATACTAAAGTTGTGTACATCACACACGCGTTTTAATGCCCACACCCGCTGGTTTGCGAGATGCCACATCAGACTTAGTAAGCGTTTTGTGTTTTGAGTGAAGTGGTGAGCAGATACACATAAAAGGAAAAACTAAGATTCACACAATATGTTTCAATAGCAATCAGCAAATAAGGGTCTCTATGCAAAAGAACAGCTTTTAATGCAGTTTTGTGTTGTGAGCACAGACTTGAAAATGTGCCCTATACTAAAGTTGTGTACATCACACACGCGTTTTAATGCCCACACCCGCTGGTTTGCGAGATGCCACATCAGACTTAGTAAGCGTTTTGTGTTTTGAGTGAAGTGGTGAGCAGATACACATAAAAGGAAAAACTAAGATTCACACAATATGTTTCAATAGCAATCAGCAAATAAGGGTCTCTATGCAAAAGAACAGCTTTTAATGCAGTTTTGTGTTGTGAGCACAGACTTGAAAATGTGCCCTATACTAAAGTTGTGTACATCACACACGCGTTTTAATGCCCACACCCGCTGGTTTGCGAGATGCCACATCAGACTTAGTAAGCGTTTTGTGTTTTGAGTGAAGTGGTGAGCAGATACACATAAAAGGAAAAACTAAGATTCACACAATATGTTTCAATAGCAATCAGCAAATAAGGGTCTCTATGCAAAAGAACAGCTTTTAATGCAGTTTTGTGTTGTGAGCACAGACTTGAAAATGTGCCCTATACTAAAGTTGTGTACATCACACACGCGTTTTAATGCCCACACCCGCTGGTTTGCGAGATGCCACATCAGACTTAGTAAGCGTTTTGTGTTTTGAGTGAAGTGGTGAGCAGATACACATAAAAGGAAAAACTAAGATTCACACAATATGTTTCAATAGCAATCAGCAAATAAGGGTCTCTATGCAAAAGAACAGCTTTTAATGCAGTTTTGTGTTGTGAGCACAGACTTGAAAATGTGCCCTATACTAAAGTTGTGTACATCACACACGCGTTTTAATGCCCACACCCGCTGGTTTGCGAGATGCCACATCAGACTTAGTAAGCGTTTTGTGTTTTGAGTGAAGTGGTGAGCAGATACACATAAAAGGAAAAACTAAGATTCACACAATATGTTTCAATAGCAATCAGCAAATAAGGGTCTCTATGCAAAAGAACAGCTTTTAATGCAGTTTTGTGTTGTGAGCACAGACTTGAAAATGTGCCCTATACTAAAGTTGTGTACATCACACACGCGTTTTAATGCCCACACCCGCTGGTTTGCGAGATGCCACATCAGACTTAGTAAGCGTTTTGTGTTTTGAGTGAAGTGGTGAGCAGATACACATAAAAGGAAAAACTAAGATTCACACAATATGTTTCAATAGCAATCAGCAAATAAGGGTCTCTATGCAAAAGAACAGCTTTTAATGCAGTTTTGTGTTGTGAGCACAGACTTGAAAATGTGCCCTATACTAAAGTTGTGTACATCACACACGCGTTTTAATGCCCACACCCGCTGGTTTGCGAGATGCCACATCAGACTTAGTAAGCGTTTTGTGTTTTGAGTGAAGTGGTGAGCAGATACACATAGGAAAACTAAGATTCACACAATATGTTTCAATAGCAATCAGCAAATAAGGGTCTCTATGCAAAAGAACAGCTTTTAATGCAGTTTTGTGTTGTGAGCACAGACTTGAAAATGTGCCCTATACTAAAGTTGTGTACATCACACACGCGTTTTAATGCCCACACCCGCTGGTTTGCGAGATGCCACATCAGACTTAGTAAGCGTTTTGTGTTTTGAGTGAAGTGGTGAGCAGATACACAAAAGGAAAAACTAAGATTCACACAATATGTTTCAATAGCAATCAGCAAATAAGGGTCTCTATGCAAAAGAACAGCTTTTAATGCAGTTTTGTGTTGTGAGCACAGACTTGAAAATGTGCCCTATACTAAAGTTGTGTACATCACACACGCGTTTTAATGCCCACACCCGCTGGTTTGCGAGATGCCACATCAGACTTAGTAAGCGTTTTGTGTTTTGAGTGAAGTGGTGAGCAGATACACATAAAAGGAAAATCAAAGATTCACACAATATGTTTCAATAGCAATCAGCAAATAAGGGTCTCTATGCAAAAGAACAGCTTTTAATGCAGTTTTGTGTTGTGAGCACAGACTTGAAAATGTGCCCTATACTAAAGTTGTGTACATCACACACGCGTTTTAATGCCCACACCCGCTGGTTTGCGAGATGCCACATCAGACTTAGTAAGCGTTTTGTGTTTTGAGTGAAGTGGTGAGCAGATACACATAAAAGGAAAAACTAAGATTCACACAATATGTTTCAATAGCAATCAGCAAATAAGGGTCTCTATGCAAAAAACCAGCTTTTAATGCAGTTTTGTGTTGTGAGCACAGACTTGAAAATGTGCCCTATACTAAAGTTGTGTACATCACACACGCGTTTTAATGCCCACACCCGCTGGTTTGCGAGATGCCACATCAGACTTAGTAAGCGTTTTGTGTTTTGAGTGAAGTGGTGAGCAGATACACATAAAAGGAAAAACTAAGATTCACACAATATGTTTCAATAGCAATCAGCAAATAAGGGTCTCTATGCAAAAGAACAGCTTTTAATGCAGTTTTGTGTTGTGAGCACAGACTTGAAAATGTGCCCTATACTAAAGTTGTGTACATCACACACGCGTTTTAATGCCCACACCCGCTGGTTTGCGAGATGCCACATCAGACTTAGTAAGCGTTTTGTGTTTTGAGTGAAGTGGTGAGCAGATACACATAAAAGGAAAAACTAAGATTCACACAATATGTTTCAATAGCAATCAGCAAATAAGGGTCTCTATGCAAAAGAACAGCTTTTAATGCAGTTTTGTGTTGTGAGCACAGACTTGAAAATGTGCCCTATACTAAAGTTGTGTACATCACACACGCGTTTTAATGCCCACACCCGCTGGTTTGCGAGATGCCACATCAGACTTAGTAAGCGTTTTGTGTTTTGAGTGAAGTGGTGAGCAGATACACATAAAAGGAAAAACTAAGATTCACACAATATGTTTCAATAGCAATCAGCAAATAAGGGTCTCTATGCAAAAGAACAGCTTTTAATGCAGTTTTGTGTTGTGAGCACAGACTTGAAAATGTGCCCTATACTAAAGTTGTGTACATCACACACGCGTTTTAATGCCCACACCCGCTGGTTTGCGAGATGCCACATCGACTTAGTAAGCGTTTTGTGTTTTGAGTGAAGTGGTGAGCAGATACACATAAAAGGAAAAACTAAGATTCACACAATATGTTTCAATAGCAATCAGCAAATAAGGGTCTCTATGCAAAAGAACAGCTTTTAATGCAGTTTTGTGTTGTGAGCACAGACTTGAAAATGTGCCCTATACTAAAGTTGTGTACATCACACACGCGTTTTAATGCCCACACCCGCTGGTTTGCGAGATGCCACATCAGACTTAGTAAGCGTTTTGTGTTTTGAGTGAAGTGGTGAGCAGATACACATAAAAGGAAAAACTAAGATTCACACAATATGTTTCAATAGCAATCAGCAAATAAGGGTCTCTATGCAAAAGAACAGCTTTTAATGCAGTTTTGTGTTGTGAGCACAGACTTGAAAATGTGCCCTATACTAAAGTTGTAGTGTACAGCAGTTTTAATGCCCACACCCGCTGGTTTGCGAGATGCCACATCAGACTTAGTAAGCGTTTTGTGTTTTGAGTGAAGTGGTGAGCAGATACACATAAAAGGAAAAACTAAGATTCACACAATATGTTTCAATAGCAATCAGCAAATAAGGGTCTCTATGCAAAAGAACAGCTTTTAATGCAGTTTTGTGTTGTGAGCACAGACTTGAAAATGTGCCCTATACTAAAGTTGTGTACATCACACACGCGTTTTAATGCCCACACCCGCTGGTTTGCGAGATGCCACATCAGACTTAGTAAGCGTTTTGTGTTTTGAGTGAAGTGGTGAGCAGATACACATAAAAGGAAAAACTAAGATTCACACAATATGTTTCAATAGCAATCAGCAAATAAGGGTCTCTATGCAAAAGAACAGCTTTTAATGCAGTTTTGTGTTGTGAGCACAGACTTGAAAATGTGCCCTATACTAAAGTTGTGTACATCACACACGCGTTTTAATGCCCACACCCGCTGGTTTGCGAGATGCCACATCAGACTTAGTAAGCGTTTTGTGTTTTGAGTGAAGTGGTGAGCAGATACACATAAAAGGAAAAACTAAGATTCACACAATATGTTTCAATAGCAATCAGCAAATAAGGGTCTCTATGCAAAAGAACAGCTTTTAATGCAGTTTTGTGTTGTGAGCACAGACTTGAAAATGTGCCCTATACTAAAGTTGTGTACATCACACACGCGTTTTAATGCCCACACCCGCTGGTTTGCGAGATGCCACATCAGACTTAGTAAGCGTTTTGTGTTTTGAGTGAAGTGGTGAGCAGATACACATAAAAGGAAAAACTAAGATTCACACAATATGTTTCAATAGCAATCAGCAAATAAGGGTCTCTATGCAAAAGAACAGCTTTTAATGCAGTTTTGTGTTGTGAGCACAGACTTGAAAATGTGCCCTATACTAAAGTTGTGTACATCACACACGCGTTTTAATGCCCACACCCGCTGGTTTGCGAGATGCCACATCAGACTTAGTAAGCGTTTTGTGTTTTGAGTGAAGTGGTGAGCAGATACACATAAAAGGAAAAACTAAGATTCACACAATATGTTTCAATAGCAATCAGCAAATAAGGGTCTCTATGCAAAAGAACAGCTTTTAATGCAGTTTTGTGTTGTGAGCACAGACTTGAAAATGTGCCCTATACTAAAGTTGTGTACATCACACACGCGTTTTAATGCCCACACCCGCTGGTTTGCGAGATGCCACATCAGACTTAGTAAGCGTTTTGTGTTTTGAGTGAAGTGGTGAGCAGATACACATAAAAGGAAAAACTAAGATTCACACAATATGTTTCAATAGCAATCAGCAAATAAGGGTCTCTATGCAAAAGAACAGCTTTTAATGCAGTTTTGTGTTGTGAGCACAGACTTGAAAATGTGCCCTATACTAAAGTTGTGTACATCACACACGCGTTTTAATGCCCACACCCGCTGGTTTGCGAGATGCCACATCAGACTTAGTAAGCGTTTTGTGTTTTGAGTGAAGTGGTGAGCAGATACACATAAAAGGAAAAACTAAGATTCACACAATATGTTTCAATAGCAATCAGCAAATAAGGGTCTCTATGCAAAAGAACAGCTTTTAATGCAGTTTTGTGTTGTGAGCACAGACTTGAAAATGTGCCCTATACTAAAGTTGTGTACATCACACACGCGTTTTAATGCCCACACCCGCTGGTTTGCGAGATGCCACATCAGACTTAGTAAGCGTTTTGTGTTTTGAGTGAAGTGGTGAGCAGATACACATAAAAGGAAAAACTAAGATTCACACAATATGTTTCAATAGCAATCAGCAAATAAGGGTCTCTATGCAAAAGAACAGCTTTTAATGCAGTTTTGTGTTGTGAGCACAGACTTGAAAATGTGCCCTATACTAAAGTTGTGTACATCACACACGCGTTTTAATGCCCACACCCGCTGGTTTGCGAGATGCCACATCAGACTTAGTAAGCGTTTTGTGTTTTGAGTGAAGTGGTGAGCAGATACACATAAAAGGAAAAACTAAGATTCACACAATATGTTTCAATAGCAATCAGCAAATAAGGGTCTCTATGCAAAAGAACAGCTTTTAATGCAGTTTTGTGTTGTGAGCACAGACTTGAAAATGTGCCCTATACTAAAGTTGTGTACATCACACACGCGTTTTAATGCCCACACCCGCTGGTTTGCGAGATGCCACATCAGACTTAGTAAGCGTTTTGTGTTTTGAGTGAAGTGGTGAGCAGATACACATAAAAGGAAAAACTAAGATTCACACAATATGTTTCAATAGCAATCAGCAAATAAGGGTCTCTATGCAAAAGAACAGCTTTTAATGCAGTTTTGTGTTGTGAGCACAGACTTGAAAATGTGCCCTATACTAAAGTTGTGTACATCACACACGCGTTTTAATGCCCACACCCGCTGGTTTGCGAGATGCCACATCAGACTTAGTAAGCGTTTTGTGTTTTGAGTGAAGTGGTGAGCAGATACACATAAAGGAAAAACTAAGATTCACACAATATGTTTCAATAGCAATCAGCAAATAAGGGTCTCTATGCAAAAGAACAGCTTTTAATGCAGTTTTGTGTTGTGAGCACAGACTTGAAAATGTGCCCTATACTAAAGTTGTGTACATCACACACGCGTTTTAATGCCCACACCCGCTGGTTTGCGAGATGCCACATCAGACTTAGTAAGCGTTTTGTGTTTTGAGTGAAGTGGTGAGCAGATACACATAAAAGGAAAAACTAAGATTCACACAATATGTTTCAATAGCAATCAGCAAATAAGGGTCTCTATGCAAAAGAACAGCTTTTAATGCAGTTTTGTGTTGTGAGCACAGACTTGAAAATGTGCCCTATACTAAAGTTGTGTACATCACACACGCGTTTTAATGCCCACACCCGCTGGTTTGCGAGATGCCACATCAGACTTAGTAAGCGTTTTGTGTTTTGAGTGAAGTGGTGAGCAGATACACATAAAAGGAAAAACTAAGATTCACACAATATGTTTCAATAGCAATCAGCAAATAAGGGTCTCTATGCAAAAGAACAGCTTTTAATGCAGTTTTGTGTTGTGAGCACAGACTTGAAAATGTGCCCTATACTAAAGTTGTGTACATCACACACGCGTTTTAATGCCCACACCCGCTGGTTTGCGAGATGCCACATCAGACTTAGTAAGCGTTTTGTGTTTTGAGTGAAGTGGTGAGCAGATACACATAAAAGGAAAAACTAAGATTCACACAATATGTTTCAATAGCAATCAGCAAATAAGGGTCTCTATGCAAAAGAACAGCTTTTAATGCAGTTTTGTGTTGTGAGCACAGACTTGAAAATGTGCCCTATACTAAAGTTGTGTACATCACACACGCGTTTTAATGCCCACACCCGCTGGTTTGCGAGATGCCACATCAGACTTAGTAAGCGTTTTGTGTTTTGAGTGAAGTGGTGAGCAGATACACATAAAAGGAAAAACTAAGATTCACACAATATGTTTCAATAGCAATCAGCAAATAAGGGTCTCTATGCAAAAGAACAGCTTTTAATGCAGTTTTGTGTTGTGAGCACAGACTTGAAAATGTGCCCTATACTAAAGTTGTGTACATCACACACGCGTTTTAATGCCCACACCCGCTGGTTTGCGAGATGCCACATCAGACTTAGTAAGCGTTTTGTGTTTTGAGTGAAGTGGTGAGCAGATACACATAAAAGGAAAAACTAAGATTCACACAATATGTTTCAATAGCAATCAGCAAATAAGGGTCTCTATGCAAAAGAACAGCTTTTAATGCAGTTTTGTGTTGTGAGCACAGACTTGAAAATGTGCCCTATACTAAAGTTGTGTACATCACACACGCGTTTTAATGCCCACACCCGCTGGTTTGCGAGATGCCACATCAGACTTAGTAAGCGTTTTGTGTTTTGAGTGAAGTGGTGAGCAGATACACATAAAAGGAAAAACTAAGATTCACACAATATGTTTCAATAGCAATCAGCAAATAAGGGTCTCTATGCAAAAGAACAGCTTTTAATGCAGTTTTGTGTTGTGAGCACAGACTTGAAAATGTGCCCTATACTAAAGTTGTGTACATCACACACGCGTTTTAATGCCCACACCCGCTGGTTTGCGAGATGCCACATCAGACTTAGTAAGCGTTTTGTGTTTTGAGTGAAGTGGTGAGCAGATACACATAAAAGGAAAAACTAAGATTCACACAATATGTTTCAATAGCAATCAGCAAATAAGGGTCTCTATGCAAAAGAACAGCTTTTAATGCAGTTTTGTGTTGTGAGCACAGACTTGAAAATGTGCCCTATACTAAAGTTGTGTACATCACACACGCGTTTTAATGCCCACACCCGCTGGTTTGCGAGATGCCACATCAGACTTAGTAAGCGTTTTGTGTTTTGAGTGAAGTGGTGAGCAGATACACATAAAAGGAAAAACTAAGATTCACACAATATGTTTCAATAGCAATCAGCAAATAAGGGTCTCTATGCAAAAGAACAGCTTTTAATGCAGTTTTGTGTTGTGAGCACAGACTTGAAAATGTGCCCTATACTAAAGTTGTGTACATCACACACGCGTTTTAATGCCCACACCCGCTGGTTTGCGAGATGCCACATCAGACTTAGTAAGCGTTTTGTGTTTTGAGTGAAGTGGTGAGCAGATACACATAAAAGGAAAAACTAAGATTCACACAATATGTTTCAATAGCAATCAGCAAATAAGGGTCTCTATGCAAAAGAACAGCTTTTAATGCAGTTTTGTGTTGTGAGCACAGACTTGAAAATGTGCCCTATACTAAAGTTGTGTACATCACACACGCGTTTTAATGCCCACACCCGCTGGTTTGCGAGATGCCACATCAGACTTAGTAAGCGTTTTGTGTTTTGAGTGAAGTGGTGAGCAGATACACATAAAAGGAAAAACTAAGATTCACACAATATGTTTCAATAGCAATCAGCAAATAAGGGTCTCTATGCAAAAGAACAGCTTTTAATGCAGTTTTGTGTTGTGAGCACAGACTTGAAAATGTGCCCTATACTAAAGTTGTGTACATCACACACGCGTTTTAATGCCCACACCCGCTGGTTTGCGAGATGCCACATCAGACTTAGTAAGCGTTTTGTGTTTTGAGTGAAGTGGTGAGCAGATACACATAAAAGGAAAAACTAAGATTCACACAATATGTTTCAATAGCAATCAGCAAATAAGGGTCTCTATGCAAAAGAACAGCTTTTAATGCAGTTTTGTGTTGTGAGCACAGACTTGAAAATGTGCCCTATACTAAAGTTGTGTACATCACACACGCGTTTTAATGCCCACACCCGCTGGTTTGCGAGATGCCACATCAGACTTAGTAAGCGTTTTGTGTTTTGAGTGAAGTGGTGAGCAGATACACATAAAAGGAAAAACTAAGATTCACACAATATGTTTCAATAGCAATCAGCAAATAAGGGTCTCTATGCAAAAGAACAGCTTTTAATGCAGTTTTGTGTTGTGAGCACAGACTTGAAAATGTGCCCTATACTAAAGTTGTGTACATCACACACGCGTTTTAATGCCCACACCCGCTGGTTTGCGAGATGCCACATCAGACTTAGTAAGCGTTTTGTGTTTTGAGTGAAGTGGTGAGCAGATACACATAAAAGGAAAAACTAAGATTCACACAATATGTTTCAATAGCAATCAGCAAATAAGGGTCTCTATGCAAAAGAACAGCTTTTAATGCAGTTTTGTGTTGTGAGCACAGACTTGAAAATGTGCCCTATACTAAAGTTGTGTACATCACACACGCGTTTTAATGCCCACACCCGCTGGTTTGCGAGATGCCACATCAGACTTAGTAAGCGTTTTGTGTTTTGAGTGAAGTGGTGAGCAGATACACATAAAAGGAAAAACTAAGATTCACACAATATGTTTCAATAGCAATCAGCAAATAAGGGTCTCTATGCAAAAGAACAGCTTTTAATGCAGTTTTGTGTTGTGAGCACAGACTTGAAAATGTGCCCTATACTAAAGTTGTGTACATCACACACGCGTTTTAATGCCCACACCCGCTGGTTTGCGAGATGCCACATCAGACTTAGTAAGCGTTTTGTGTTTTGAGTGAAGTGGTGAGCAGATACACATAAAAGGAAAAACTAAGATTCACACAATATGTTTCAATAGCAATCAGCAAATAAGGGTCTCTATGCAAAAGAACAGCTTTTAATGCAGTTTTGTGTTGTGAGCACAGACTTGAAAATGTGCCCTATACTAAAGTTGTGTACATCACACACGCGTTTTAATGCCCACACCCGCTGGTTTGCGAGATGCCACATCAGACTTAGTAAGCGTTTTGTGTTTTGAGTGAAGTGGTGAGCAGATACACATAAAAGGAAAAACTAAGATTCACACAATATGTTTCAATAGCAATCAGCAAATAAGGGTCTCTATGCAAAAGAACAGCTTTTAATGCAGTTTTGTGTTGTGAGCACAGACTTGAAAATGTGCCCTATACTAAAGTTGTGTACATCACACACGCGTTTTAATGCCCACACCCGCTGGTTTGCGAGATGCCACATCAGACTTAGTAAGCGTTTTGTGTTTTGAGTGAAGTGGTGAGCAGATACACATAAAAGGAAAAACTAAGATTCACACAATATGTTTCAATAGCAATCAGCAAATAAGGGTCTCTATGCAAAAGAACAGCTTTTAATGCAGTTTTGTGTTGTGAGCACAGACTTGAAAATGTGCCCTATACTAAAGTTGTGTACATCACACACGCGTTTTAATGCCCACACCCGCTGGTTTGCGAGATGCCACATCAGACTTAGTAAGCGTTTTGTGTTTTGAGTGAAGTGGTGAGCAGATACACATAAAAGGAAAAACTAAGATTCACACAATATGTTTCAATAGCAATCAGCAAATAAGGGTCTCTATGCAAAAGAACAGCTTTTAATGCAGTTTTGTGTTGTGAGCACAGACTTGAAAATGTGCCCTATACTAAAGTTGTGTACATCACACACGCGTTTTAATGCCCACACCCGCTGGTTTGCGAGATGCCACATCAGACTTAGTAAGCGTTTTGTGTTTTGAGTGAAGTGGTGAGCAGATACACATAAAAGGAAAAACTAAGATTCACACAATATGTTTCAATAGCAATCAGCAAATAAGGGTCTCTATGCAAAAGAACAGCTTTTAATGCAGTTTTGTGTTGTGAGCACAGACTTGAAAATGTGCCCTATACTAAAGTTGTGTACATCACACACGCGTTTTAATGCCCACACCCGCTGGTTTGCGAGATGCCACATCAGACTTAGTAAGCGTTTTGTGTTTTGAGTGAAGTGGTGAGCAGATACACATAAAAGGAAAAACTAAGATTCACACAATATGTTTCAATAGCAATCAGCAAATAAGGGTCTCTATGCAAAAGAACAGCTTTTAATGCAGTTTTTTTGTTGTGAGCACAGACTTGAAAATGTGCCCTATACTAAAGTTGTGTACATCACACACGCGTTTTAATGCCCACACCCGCTGGTTTGCGAGATGCCACATCAGACTTAGTAAGCGTTTTGTGTTTTGAGTGAAGTGGTGAGCAGATACACATAAAAGGAAAAACTAAGATTCACACAATATGTTTCAATAGCAATCAGCAAATAAGGGTCTCTATGCAAAAGAACAGCTTTTAATGCAGTTTTGTGTTGTGAGCACAGACTTGAAAATGTGCCCTATACTAAAGTTGTGTACATCACACACGCGTTTTAATGCCCACACCCGCTGGTTTGCGAGATGCCACATCAGACTTAGTAAGCGTTTTGTGTTTTGAGTGAAGTGGTGAGCAGATACACATAAAAGGAAAAACTAAGATTCACACAATATGTTTCAATAGCAATCAGCAAATAAGGGTCTCTATGCAAAAGAACAGCTTTTAATGCAGTTTTGTGTTGTGAGCACAGACTTGAAAATGTGCCCTATACTAAAGTTGTGTACATCACACACGCGTTTTAATGCCCACACCCGCTGGTTTGCGAGATGCCACATCAGACTTAGTAAGCGTTTTGTGTTTTGAGTGAAGTGGTGAGCAGATACACATAAAAGGAAAAACTAAGATTCACACAATATGTTTCAATAGCAATCAGCAAATAAGGGTCTCTATGCAAAAGAACAGCTTTTAATGCAGTTTTGTGTTGTGAGCACAGACTTGAAAATGTGCCCTATACTAAAGTTGTGTACATCACACACGCGTTTTAATGCCCACACCCGCTGGTTTGCGAGATGCCACATCAGACTTAGTAAGCGTTTTGTGTTTTGAGTGAAGTGGTGAGCAGATACACATAAAAGGAAAAACTAAGATTCACACAATATGTTTCAATAGCAATCAGCAAATAAGGGTCTCTATGCAAAAGAACAGCTTTTAATGCAGTTTTGTGTTGTGAGCACAGACTTGAAAATGTGCCCTATACTAAAGTTGTGTACATCACACACGCGTTTTAATGCCCACACCCGCTGGTTTGCGAGATGCCACATCAGACTTAGTAAGCGTTTTGTGTTTTGAGTGAAGTGGTGAGCAGATACACATAAAAGGAAAAACTAAGATTCACACAATATGTTTCAATAGCAATCAGCAAATAAGGGTCTCTATGCAAAAGAACAGCTTTTAATGCAGTTTTGTGTTGTGAGCACAGACTTGAAAATGTGCCCTATACTAAAGTTGTGTACATCACACACGCGTTTTAATGCCCACACCCGCTGGTTTGCGAGATGCCACATCAGACTTAGTAAGCGTTTTGTGTTTTGAGTGAAGTGGTGAGCAGATACACATAAAAGGAAAAACTAAGATTCACACAAATGTTTCAATAGCAATCAGCAAATAAGGGTCTCTATGCAAAAGAACAGCTTTTAATGCAGTTTTGTGTTGTGAGCACAGACTTGAAAATGTGCCCTATACTAAAGTTGTGTACATCACACACGCGTTTTAATGCCCACACCCGCTGGTTTGCGAGATGCCACATCAGACTTAGTAAGCGTTTTGTGTTTTGAGTGAAGTGGTGAGCAGATACACATAAAAGGAAAAACTAAGATTCACACAATATGTTTCAATAGCAATCAGCAAATAAGGGTCTCTATGCAAAAGAACAGCTTTTAATGCAGTTTTGTGTTGTGAGCACAGACTTGAAAATGTGCCCTATACTAAAGTTGTGTACATCACACACGCGTTTTAATGCCCACACCCGCTGGTTTGCGAGATGCCACATCAGACTTAGTAAGCGTTTTGTGTTTTGAGTGAAGTGGTGAGCAGATACACATAAAAGGAAAAACTAAGATTCACACAATATGTTTCAATAGCAATCAGCAAATAAGGGTCTCTATGCAAAAGAACAGCTTTTAATGCAGTTTTGTGTTGTGAGCACAGACTTGAAAATGTGCCCTATACTAAAGTTGTGTACATCACACACGCGTTTTAATGCCCACACCCGCTGGTTTGCGAGATGCCACATCAGACTTAGTAAGCGTTTTGTGTTTTGAGTGAAGTGGTGAGCAGATACACATAAAAGGAAAAACTAAGATTCACACAATATGTTTCAATAGCAATCAGCAAATAAGGGTCTCTATGCAAAAGAACAGCTTTTAATGCAGTTTTGTGTTGTGAGCACAGACTTGAAAATGTGCCCTATACTAAAGTTGTGTACATCACACACGCGTTTTAATGCCCACACCCGCTGGTTTGCGAGATGCCACATCAGACTTAGTAAGCGTTTTGTGTTTTGAGTGAAGTGGTGAGCAGATACACATAAAAGGAAAAACTAAGATTCACACAATATGTTTCAATAGCAATCAGCAAATAAGGGTCTCTATGCAAAAGAACAGCTTTTAATGCAGTTTTGTGTTGTGAGCACAGACTTGAAAATGTGCCCTATACTAAAGTTGTGTACATCACACACGCGTTTTAATGCCCACACCCGCTGGTTTGCGAGATGCCACATCAGACTTAGTAAGCGTTTTGTGTTTTGAGTGAAGTGGTGAGCAGATACACATAAAAGGAAAAACTAAGATTCACACAATATGTTTCAATAGCAATCAGCAAATAAGGGTCTCTATGCAAAAGAACAGCTTTTAATGCAGTTTTGTGTTGTGAGCACAGACTTGAAAATGTGCCCTATACTAAAGTTGTGTACATCACACACGCGTTTTAATGCCCACACCCGCTGGTTTGCGAGATGCCACATCAGACTTAGTAAGCGTTTTGTGTTTTGAGTGAAGTGGTGAGCAGATACACATAAAAAAAAACTAAGATTCACACAATATGTTTCAATAGCAATCAGCAAATAAGGGTCTCTATGCAAAAGAACAGCTTTTAATGCAGTTTTGTGTTGTGAGCACAGACTTGAAAATGTGCCCTATACTAAAGTTGTGTACATCACACACGCGTTTTAATGCCCACACCCGCTGGTTTGCGAGATGCCACATCAGACTTAGTAAGCGTTTTGTGTTTTGAGTGAAGTGGTGAGCAGATACACATAAAAGGAAAAACTAAGATTCACACAATATGTTTCAATAGCAATCAGCAAATAAGGGTCTCTATGCAAAAGAACAGCTTTTAATGCAGTTTTGTGTTGTGAGCACAGACTTGAAAATGTGCCCTATACTAAAGTTGTGTACATCACACACGCGTTTTAATGCCCACACCCGCTGGTTTGCGAGATGCCACATCAGACTTAGTAAGCGTTTTGTGTTTTGAGTGAAGTGGTGAGCAGATACACATAAAAGGAAAAACTAAGATTCACACAATATGTTTCAATAGCAATCAGCAAATAAGGGTCTCTATGCAAAAGAACAGCTTTTAATGCAGTTTTGTGTTGTGAGCACAGACTTGAAAATGTGCCCTATACTAAAGTTGTGTACATCACACACGCGTTTTAATGCCCACACCCGCTGGTTTGCGAGATGCCACATCAGACTTAGTAAGCGTTTTGTGTTTTGAGTGAAGTGGTGAGCAGATACACATAAGGAAAAAAAGATTCCACAATATGTTTCAATAGCAATCAGCAAATAAGGGTCTCTATGCAAAAGAACAGCTTTTAATGCAGTTTTGTGTTGTGAGCACAGACTTGAAAATGTGCCCTATACTAAAGTTGTGTACATCACACACGCGTTTTAATGCCCACACCCGCTGGTTTGCGAGATGCCACATCAGACTTAGTAAGCGTTTTGTGTTTTGAGTGAAGTGGTGAGCAGATACACATAAAAGGAAAAACTAAGATTCACACAATATGTTTCAATAGCAATCAGCAAATAAGGGTCTCTATGCAAAAGAACAGCTTTTAATGCAGTTTTGTGTTGTGAGCACAGACTTGAAAATGTGCCCTATACTAAAGTTGTGTACATCACACACGCGTTTTAATGCCCACACCCGCTGGTTTGCGAGATGCCACATCAGACTTAGTAAGCGTTTTGTGTTTTGAGTGAAGTGGTGAGCAGATACACATAAAAGGAAAAACTAAGATTCACACAATATGTTTCAATAGCAATCAGCAAATAAGGGTCTCTATGCAAAAGAACAGCTTTTAATGCAGTTTGTGTTGTGAGCACAGACTTGAAAATGTGCCCTATACTAAAGTTGTGTACATCACACACGCGTTTTAATGCCCACACCCGCTGGTTTGCGAGATGCCACATCAGACTTAGTAAGCGTTTTGTGTTTTGAGTGAAGTGGTGAGCAGATACACATAAAGGAAAAACTAAGATTCACACAATATGTTTCAATAGCAATCAGCAAATAAGGGTCTCTATGCAAAAGAACAGCTTTTAATGCAGTTTTGTGTTGTGAGCACAGACTTGAAAATGTGCCCTATACTAAAGTTGTGTACATCACACACGCGTTTTAATGCCCACACCCGCTGGTTTGCGAGATGCCACATCAGACTTAGTAAGCGTTTTGTGTTTTGAGTGAAGTGGTGAGCAGATACACATAAAAGGAAAAACTAAGATTCACACAATATGTTTCAATAGCAATCAGCAAATAAGGGTCTCTATGCAAAAGAACAGCTTTAATGCAGTTTTGTGTTGTGAGCACAGACTTGAAAATGTGCCCTATACTAAAGTTGTGTACATCACACACGCGTTTTAATGCCCACACCCTGGTTTGCGAGATGCCACATCAGACTTAGTAAGCGTTTTGTGTTTGAGTGAAGTGGTGAGCAGATACACATAAAGGAAAAACTAAGATTCACACAATATGTTTCAATAGCAATCAGCAAATAAGGGTCTCTATGCAAAAGAACAGCTTTTAATGCAGTTTTGTGTTGTGAGCAGACTTGAAAATGTGCCCTATACTAAAGTTGTGTACATCACACACGCGTTTTAATGCCCACACCCGCTGGTTTGCGAGATGCCACATCAGACTTAGTAAGCGTTTTGTGTTTTGAGTGAAGTGGTGAGCAGATACACATAAAAAGGAAAAACTAAAGATTCACACAAATGTTTCAATAGCAATCAGCAAATAAGGGTCTCTATGCAAAAGAACAGCTTTTAATGCAGTTTTGTGTTGTGAGCACAGACTTGAAAATGTGCCCTATACTAAAGTTGTGTACATCACACACGCGTTTAATAGCCCACACCCGCTGGTTTGCGAGATGCCACATCAGACTTAGTAAGCGTTTTGTGTTTGAGTGAAGTGGTGAGCAGATACACATAAAAGGAAAAACTAAGATTCACACAATATGTTTCAATAGCAATCAGCAAATAAGGTCTCTATGCAAAAGAAGCTTTTAATGCAGTTTTGTGTTGTGAGCACAGACTTGAAAATGTGCCCTATACTAAAGTTGTGTACATCACACACGCGTTTTAATGCCCACACCCGCTGGTTTGCGAGATGCCACATCAGACTTAGTAAGCGTTTTGTGTTTTGAGTGAAGTGGTGAGCAGATACACATAAAAGGAAAAACTAAGATTCACACAATATGTTTCAATAGCAATCAGCAAATAAGGTCTCTATGCAAAAGAACAGCTTT
>JAQKPU010000138.1:0-29059 GCA_030347295.1 Setipinna tenuifilis
ACACGCGTTTAAATGCACGCACCAGTTGATTTGCGAAATGGCATTGAAGCCTGAGTAGCGTTTTGTGTTTTGAGTAAACTGGTGACCAGATACACATAAAGAAAAAACTGTGATTCACACAATATGTTTCAATAGCAATAACCAAATACGGGTCTCTATGCAAAATAACAGCTTTCAATGCAGTTTTGGGTTTTGAGCAGAGAGTTGAAAATATGCGCTATACTAATGTTCTGTAACTCACACACGCGTTTAAATGCACGCACCAGTTGATTTGCGAAATGGCATTGAAGCCTGAGTAGCGTTTTGTGTTTTGAGTAACTGGTGACCAGATACACATAAAAGAAAAAACTGTGATTCACACAATATGTTTCAATAGCAATAACCAAATACGGGTCTCTATGCAAAATAACAGCTTTCAATGCAGTTTTGGGTTTTGAGCAGAGAGTTGAAAATATGCCTATACTAATGTTCTGTACATCACACACGCGTTTAAATGCACGCACCCGTTGATTTGCGAAATGGCATTGAAGCCTGAGTAGCGTTTTGTGTTTTGAGTGAAACTGGTGACAGATACACATAAAAGAAAAAACTGTGATTCACACAATATGTTTCAATAGCAATAACCAAATACGGGTCTCTATGCAAAATAACAGCTTTCAATGCAGTTTTGGGTTTTGAGCAGAGTTGAAAATATGCCTATACTAATGTTCTGTACTCACACACGCGTTTAAATGCACGCACCAGTTGATTTGCGAAATGGCATTGAAGCCTGAGTAGCGTTTTGTGTTTTGAGTAAACTGGTGACAGATACACATAAAAAAAAACTGTGATTCACACAATATGTTTCAATAGCAATAACCAAATACGGGTCTCTATGCAAAATAACAGCTTTCAATGCAGTTTTGGGTTTTGAGCACAGAGTTGAAAATATGCCTATACTAATGTTCTGTACTCACACACGCGTTTAAATGCACGCACCAGTTGATTTGCGAAATGGCATTGAAGCCTGAGGTAGCGTTTTGTGTTTTGAGTAAACTGGTGACCAGATACACATAAAAAAAAACTGTGATTCACACAATATGTTTCAATAGCAATAACCAAATACGGGTCTCTATGCAAAATAACAGCTTTCAATGCAGTTTTGGGTTTTGAGCAGAGAGTTGAAAATATGCTATACTAATGTTCTGTAACTCACACACGCGTTTAAATGCACGCACCAGTTGATTTGCGAAATGGCATTGAAGCCTGAGGTAGCGTTTTGTGTTTTGAGTAACTGGTGACAGATACACATAAAAGAAAAAACTGTGATTCACACAATATGTTTCAATAGCAATAACCAAATACGGGTCTCTATGCAAAATAACAGCTTTCAATGCAGTTTTGGGTTTTGAGCACAGAGTTGAAAATATGCCTATACTAATGTTCTGTAACTCACACACGCGTTTAAATGCACGCACCAGTTGATTTGCGAAATGGCATTGAAGCCTGAGTAGCGTTTTGTGTTTTGAGTAAACTGGTGACCAGATACACATAAAAGAAAAAACTGTGATTCACACAATATGTTTCAATAGCAATAACCAAATACGGGTCTCTATGCAAAATAACAGCTTTCAATGCAGTTTTGGGTTTTGAGCAGAGAGTTGAAAATATGCGCTATACTAATGTTCTGTAACTCACACACGCGTTTAAATGCACGCACCAGTTGATTTGCGAAATGGCATTGAAGCCTGAGTAGCGTTTTGTGTTTTGAGTAAACTGGTGACAGATACACATAAAAGAAAAAACTGTGATTCACACAATATGTTTCAATAGCAATAACCAAATACGGGTCTCTATGCAAAATAACAGCTTTCAATGCAGTTTTGGGTTTTGAGCAGAGAGTTGAAAATATGCGCTATACTAATGTTCTGTAACTCACACACGCGTTTAAATGCACGCACCAGTGATTTGCGAAATGGCATTGAAGCCTGAGTAGCGTTTTGTGTTTTGAGTAAACTGGTGACCAGATACACATAAAAGAAAAAACTGTGATTCACACAATATGTTTCAATAGCAATAACCAAATACGGGTCTCTATGCAAAATAACAGCTTTCAATGCAGTTTTGGGTTTTGAGCACAGAGTTGAAAATATGCCTATACTAATGTTCTGTAACTCACACACGCGTTTAAATGCACGCACCAGTTGATTTGCGAAATGGCATTGAAGCCTGAGTAGCGTTTTGTGTTTTGAGTAACTGGTGACAGATACACATAAAAGAAAAACTGTGATTCACACAATATGTTTCAATAGCAATAACCAAATACGGGTCTCTATGCAAAATAACAGCTTTCAATGCAGTTTTGGGTTTTGAGCACAGAGTTGAAAATATGCCTATACTAATGTTCTGTAATCACACACGCGTTTAAATGCACGCACCAGTTGATTTGCGAAATGGCATTGAAGCCTGAGTAGCGTTTTGTGTTTTGAGTAAACTGGTGACCAGATACACATAAAAGAAAAAACTGTGATTCACACAATATGTTTCAATAGCAATAACCAAATACGGGTCTCTATGCAAAATAACAGCTTTCAATGCAGTTTTGGGTTTTGAGCACAGAGTTGAAAATATGCTATACTAATGTTCTGTACTCACACACGCGTTTAAATGCACGCACCAGTGATTTGCGAAATGGCATTGAAGCCTGAGTAGCGTTTTGTGTTTTGAGTAACTGGTGACCAGATACACATAAAAGAAAAAACTGTGATTCACACAATATGTTTCAATAGCAATAACCAAATACGGGTCTCTATGCAAAATAACAGCTTTCAATGCAGTTTTGGGTTTTGAGCACAGAGTTGAAAATATGGCTATACTAATGTTCTGTACTCACACACGCGTTTAAATGCACGCACCAGTTGATTTGCGAAATGGCATTGAAGCCTGAGTAGCGTTTTGTGTTTTGAGTAAACTGGTGACCAGATACACATAAAGAAAAAACTGTGATTCACACAATATGTTTCAATACAATACCAAATACGGGTCTCTATGCAAAATAACAGCTTTCAATGCAGTTTTGGTTTTGAGCAGAGAGTTGAAAATATGCCTATACTAATGTTCTGTAACTCACACACGCGTTTAAATGCACGCACCAGTTGATTTGCGAAATGGCATTGAAGCCTGAGTAGCGTTTTGTGTTTTGAGTAAACTGGTGACAGATACACATAAAGAAAAAACTGTGATTCACACAATATGTTTCAATAGCAATAACCAAATACGGGTCTCTATGCAAAATAACAGCTTTCAATGCAGTTTTGGGTTTTGAGCACAGAGTTGAAAATATGCCTATACTAATGTTCTGTACTCACACACGCGTTTAAATGCACGCACCAGTGATTTGCGAAATGGCATTGAAGCCTGAGTTAGCGTTTTGTGTTTTGAGTGAACTGGTGACCAGATACACATAAAGAAAAAACTGTGATTCACACAATATGTTTCAATAGCAATAACCAAATACGGGTCTCTATGCAAAATAACAGCTTTCAATGCAGTTTTGGTTTTGAGCAGAGAGTTGAAAATATGCGCTATACTAATGTTCTGTAACTCACACACGCGTTTAAATGCACGCACCAGTTGATTTGCGAAATGGCATTGAAGCCTGAGGTAGCGTTTTGTGTTTTGAGTAAACTGGTGACAGATACACATAAAAGAAAAACTGTGATTCACACAATATGTTTCAATAGCAATAACCAAATACGGGTCTCTATGCAAAATAACAGCTTTCAATGCAGTTTTGGGTTTTGAGCAGAGTTGAAAATATGCTATACTAATGTTCTGTAACTCACACACGCGTTTAAATGCACGCACCAGTTGATTTGCGAAATGGCATTGAAGCCTGAGTAGCGTTTTGTGTTTTGAGTAAACTGGTGACCAGATACACATAAAAGAAAAAACTGTGATTCACACAATATGTTTCAATACAATAACCAAATACGGGTCTCTATGCAAAATAACAGCTTTCAATGCAGTTTTGGGTTTTGAGCAGCAGAGTTGAAAATATGCCTATACTAATGTTCTGTAACTCACACACGCGTTTAAATGCACGCACCAGTGATTTGCGAAATGGCATTGAAGCCTGAGTTAGCGTTTTGTGTTTTGAGTAAACTGGTGACCAGATACACATAAAAGAAAAACTGTGATTCACACAATATGTTTCAATAGCAATAACCAAATACGGGTCTCTATGCAAAATAACAGCTTTCAATGCAGTTTTGGGTTTTGAGCACAGAGTTGAAAATATGCCTATACTAATGTTCTGTACTCACACACGCGTTTAAATGCACGCACCAGTTGATTTGCGAAATGGCATTGAAGCCTGAGTAGCGTTTTGTGTTTTGAGTAAACTGGTGACCAGATACACATAAAAGAAAAACTGTGATTCACACAATATGTTTCAATAGCAATAACCAAATACGGGTCTCTATGCAAAATAACAGCTTTCAATGCAGTTTTGGGTTTTGAGCACAGAGTTGAAAATATGCCTATACTAATGTTCTGTAACTCACACACGCGTTTAAATGCACGCACCAGTTGATTTGCGAAATGGCATTGAAGCCTGAGTAGCGTTTTGTGTTTTGAGTAAACTGGTGACCAGATACACATAAAAGAAAAAACTGTGATTCACACAATATGTTTCAATAGCAATAACCAAATACGGGTCTCTATGCAAAATAACAGCTTTCAATGCAGTTTTGGGTTTTGAGCACAGAGTTGAAAATATGCCTATACTAATGTTCTGTACTCACACACGCGTTTAAATGCACGCACCAGTTGATTTGCGAAATGGCATTGAAGCCTGAGTTAGCGTTTTGTGTTTTGAGTAAACTGGTGACCAGATACACATAAAAGAAAAAACTGTGATTCACACAATATGTTTCAATAGCAATCCAAATAGGGTCTCTATGCAAAATAACAGCTTTCAATGCAGTTTTGGGTTTTGAGCAGAGAGTTGAAAATATGCCTATACTAATGTTCTGTAACTCACACACGCGTTTAAATGCACGCACCAGTTGATTTGCGAAATGGCATTGAAGCCTGAGGTAGCGTTTTGTGTTTTGAGTAAACTGGTGACAGATACACATAAAAGAAAAACTGTGATTCACACAATATGTTTCAATAGCAATAACCAAATACGGGTCTCTATGCAAAATAACAGCTTTCAATGCAGTTTTGGGTTTTGAGCAGAGAGTTGAAAATATGCGCTATACTAATGTTCTGTAACTCACACACGCGTTTAAATGCACGCACCAGTTGATTTGCGAAATGGCATTGAAGCCTGAGGTAGCGTTTTGTGTTTTGAGTAAACTGGTGACAGATACACATAAAGAAAAAACTGTGATTCACACAATATGTTTCAATAGCAATAACCAAATACGGGTCTCTATGCAAAATAACAGCTTTCAATGCAGTTTTGGGTTTTGAGCAGAGAGTTGAAAATATGCGCTATACTAATGTTCTGTAACTCACACACGCGTTTAAATGCACGCACCAGTTGATTTGCGAAATGGCATTGAAGCCTGAGGTAGCGTTTTGTGTTTTGAGTAAACTGGTGACAGATACACATAAAGAAAAAACTGTGATTCACACAATATGTTTCAATAGCAATAACCAAATACGGGTCTCTATGCAAAATAACAGCTTTCAATGCAGTTTTGGGTTTTGAGCAGAGAGTTGAAAATATGCCTATACTAATGTTCTGTAACTCACACACGCGTTTAAATGCACGCACCAGTTGATTTGCGAAATGGCATTGAAGCCTGAGTAGCGTTTTGTGTTTTGAGTAAACTGGTGACCAGATACACATAAAAAAAAAACTGTGATTCACACAATATGTTTCAATAGCAATAACCAAATACGGGTCTCTATGCAAAATAACAGCTTTCAATGCAGTTTTGGGTTTTGAGCACAGAGTTGAAAATATGCCTATACTAATGTTCTGTACATCACACACGCGTTTAAATGCACGCACCAGTTGATTTGCGAAATGGCATTGAAGCCTGAGTTAGCGTTTTGTGTTTTGAGTGAACTGGTGACCAGATACACATACAAGAAAAAACTGTGATTCACACAATATGTTTCAATAGCAATAACCAAATACGGGTCTCTATGCAAAATAACAGCTTTCAATGCAGTTTTGGGTTTTGAGCACAGAGTTGAAAATATGCCTATACTAATGTTCTGTAACTCACACACGCGTTTAAATGCACGCACCAGTTGATTTGCGAAATGGCATTGAAGCCTGAGTAGCGTTTTGTGTTTTGAGTAAACTGGTGACAGATACACATAAAAAAAAACTGTGATTCACACAATATGTTTCAATAGCAATAACCAAATACGGGTCTCTATGCAAAATAACAGCTTTCAATGCAGTTTTGGGTTTTGAGCAGAGTTGAAAATATGCGCTATACTAATGTTCTGTAACTCACACACGCGTTTAAATGCACGCACCAGTTGATTTGCGAAATGGCATTGAAGCCTGAGTAGCGTTTTGTGTTTTGAGTAAACTGGTGACCAGATACACATAAAAGAAAAAACTGTGATTCACACAATATGTTTCAATAGCAATAACCAAATACGGGTCTCTATGCAAAATAACAGCTTTCAATGCAGTTTTGGGTTTTGAGCAGAGAGTTGAAAATATGCGCTATACTAATGTTCTGTAACTCACACACGCGTTTAAATGCACGCACCAGTTGATTTGCGAAATGGCATTGAAGCCTGAGGTAGCGTTTTGTGTTTTGAGTAAACTGGTGACAGATACACATAAAAGAAAAAACTGTGATTCACACAATATGTTTCAATAGCAATAACCAAATACGGGTCTCTATGCAAAATAACAGCTTTCAATGCAGTTTTGGGTTTTGAGCACAGAGTTGAAAATATGCCTATACTAATGTTCTGTACTCACACACGCGTTTAAATGCACGCACCAGTTGATTTGCGAAATGGCATTGAAGCCTGAGTTAGCGTTTTGTGTTTTGAGTGAACTGGTGACCAGATACACATAAAAGAAAAAACTGTGATTCACACAATATGTTTCAATAGCAATAACCAAATACGGGTCTCTATGCAAAATAACAGCTTTCAATGCAGTTTTGGGTTTTGAGCACAGAGTTGAAAATATGCCTATACTAATGTTCTGTACTCACACACGCGTTTAAATGCACGCACCAGTTGATTTGCGAAATGGCATTGAAGCCTGAGTAGCGTTTTGTGTTTTGAGTAACTGGTGACCAGATACACATAAAGAAAAAACTGTGATTCACACAATATGTTTCAATAGCAATAACCAAATACGGGTCTCTATGCAAAATAACAGCTTTCAATGCAGTTTTGGGTTTTGAGCAGAGAGTTGAAAATATGCGCTATACTAATGTTCTGTAACACACACGCGTTTAAATGCACGCACCAGTTGATTTGCGAAATGGCATTGAAGCCTGAGTAGCGTTTTGTGTTTTGAGTAACTGGTGACCAGATACACATAAAAGAAAAAACTGTGATTCACACAATATGTTTCAATAGCAATAACCAAATACGGGTCTCTATGCAAAATAACAGCTTTCAATGCAGTTTTGGGTTTTGTGCACAGAGTTGAAAATATGCCTATACTAATGTTCTGTACATCACACACGCGTTTAAATGCACGCACCAGTGATTTGCGAAATGGCATTGAAGCCTGAGTTAGCGTTTTGTGTTTTGAGTAACTGGTGACCAGATACACATAAAAGAAAAAACTGTGATTCACACAATATGTTTCAATAGCAATAACCAAATACGGGTCTCTATGCAAAATAACAGCTTTCAATGCAGTTTTGGGTTTTGAGCAGAGAGTTGAAAATATGCGCTATACTAATGTTCTGTAACTCACACACGCGTTTAAATGCACGCACCAGTTGATTTGCGAAATGGCATTGAAGCCTGAGGTAGCGTTTTGTGTTTTGAGTAAACTGGTGACAGATACACATAAAAAAAAACTGTGATTCACACAATATGTTTCAATAGCAATAACCAAATACGGGTCTCTATGCAAAATAACAGCTTTCAATGCAGTTTTGGGTTTTGAGCAGAGAGTTGAAAATATGCGCTATACTAATGTTCTGTAACTCACACACGCGTTTAAATGCACGCACCAGTTGATTTGCGAAATGGCATTGAAGCCTGAGTAGCGTTTTGTGTTTTGAGTAAACTGGTGACCAGATACACATAAAAAAAAACTGTGATTCACACAATATGTTTCAATAGCAATAACCAAATACGGGTCTCTATGCAAAATAACAGCTTTCAATGCAGTTTTGGGTTTTGAGCAGAGAGTTGAAAATATGCCTATACTAATGTTCTGTAATCACACACGCGTTTAAATGCACGCACCAGTTGATTTGCGAAATGGCATTGAAGCCTGAGGCGTTTTGTGTTTTGAGTAAACTGGTGACCAGATACACATAAAGAAAAAACTGTGATTCACACAATATGTTTCAATAGCAATAACCAAATACGGGTCTCTATGCAAAATAACAGCTTTCAATGCAGTTTTGGGTTTTGAGCACAGAGTTGAAAATATGCGCTATACTAATGTTCTGTAACATCACACACGCGTTTAAATGCACGCACCAGTTGATTTGCGAAATGGCATTGAAGCCTGAGTAGCGTTTTGTGTTTTGAGTAAACTGGTGACAGATACACATAAAAGAAAAAACTGTGATTCACACAATATGTTTCAATAGCAATAACCAAATACGGGTCTCTATGCAAAATAACAGCTTTCAATGCAGTTTTGGGTTTTGACAGAGAGTTGAAAATATGCCTATACTAATGTTCTGTAACTCACACACGCGTTTAAATGCACGCACCAGTTGATTTGCGAAATGGCATTGAAGCCTGAGTAGCGTTTTGTGTTTTGAGTAAACTGGTGACCAGATACACATAAAAGAAAAAACTGTGATTCACACAATATGTTTCAATAGCAATAACCAAATACGGGTCTCTATGCAAAATAACAGCTTTCAATGCAGTTTTGGGTTTTGAGCAGAGTTGAAAATATGCCTATACTAATGTTCTGTAACTCACACACGCGTTTAAATGCACGCACCAGTTGATTTGCGAAATGGCATTGAAGCCTGAGGTAGCGTTTTGTGTTTTGAGTAACTGGTGACAGATACACATAAAAGAAAAAACTGTGATTCACACAATATGTTTCAATAGCAATAACCAAATACGGGTCTCTATGCAAAATAACAGCTTTCAATGCAGTTTTGGGTTTTGACAGAGTTGAAAATATGCCTATACTAATGTTCTGTACACACACACGCGTTTAAATGCACGCACACCGTTGATTTGCGAAATGGCATTGAAGCCTGAGTAGCGTTTTGTGTTTTGAGTAGAACTGGTGACCAGATACACATAAAGAAAAACTGTGATTCACACAATATGTTTCAATAGCAATAACCAAATACGGGTCTCTATGCAAAATAACAGCTTTCAATGCAGTTTTGGGTTTTGAGCAGAGAGTTGAAAATATGCGCTATACTAATGTTCTGTAACTCACACACGCGTTTAAATGCACGCACCAGTTGATTTGCGAAATGGCATTGAAGCCTGAGGTAGCGTTTTGTGTTTTGAGTAAACTGGTGACCAGATACACATAAAAGAAAAAACTGTGATTCACACAATATGTTTCAATAGCAATAACCAAATACGGGTCTCTATGCAAAATAACAGCTTTCAATGCAGTTTTGGGTTTTGAGCAGAGTTGAAAATATGCCTATACTAATGTTCTGTAACTCACACACGCGTTTAAATGCACGCACCAGTTGATTTGCGAAATGGCATTGAAGCCTGAGGTAGCGTTTTGTGTTTTGAGTAAACTGGTGACAGATACACATAAAGAAAAAACTGTGATTCACACAATATGTTTCAATAGCAATAACCAAATACGGGTCTCTATGCAAAATAACAGCTTTCAATGCAGTTTTGGGTTTTGAGCAGAGAGTTGAAAATATGCGCTATACTAATGTTCTGTAACTCACACACGCGTTTAAATGCACGCACCAGTTGATTTGCGAAATGGCATTGAAGCCTGAGTAGCGTTTTGTGTTTTGAGTAAACTGGTGACCAGATACACATAAAGAAAAAACTGTGATTCACACAATATGTTTCAATAGCAATAACCAAATACGGGTCTCTATGCAAAATAACAGCTTTCAATGCAGTTTTGGGTTTTGAGCAGAGAGTTGAAAATATGCCTATACTAATGTTCTGTAACTCACACACGCGTTTAAATGCACGCACCAGTGATTTGCGAAATGGCATTGAAGCCTGAGTTAGCGTTTTGTGTTTTGAGTAAACTGGTGACCAGATACACATAAAGAAAAAACTGTGATTCACACAATATGTTTCAATAGCAATAACCAAATACGGGTCTCTATGCAAAATAACAGCTTTCAATGCAGTTTTGGGTTTTGAGCAGAGAGTTGAAAATATGCCTATACTAATGTTCTGTAACTCACACACGCGTTTAAATGCACGCACCAGTTGATTTGCGAAATGGCATTGAAGCCTGAGTAGCGTTTTGTGTTTTGAGTAAACTGGTGACAGATACACATAAAGAAAAAACTGTGATTCACACAATATGTTTCAATAGCAATAACCAAATACGGGTCTCTATGCAAAATAACAGCTTTCAATGCAGTTTTGGGTTTTGAGCACAGAGTTGAAAATATGCGCTATACTAATGTTCTGTAACACACACGCGTTTAAATGCACGCACCAGTGATTTGCGAAATGGCATTGAAGCCTGAGGTAGCGTTTTGTGTTTTGAGTAAACTGGTGACCAGATACACATACAAGAAAAAACTGTGATTCACACAATATGTTTCAATAGCAATAACCAAATACGGGTCTCTATGCAAAATAACAGCTTTCAATGCAGTTTTGGGTTTTGAGCACAGAGTTGAAAATATGCCTATACTAATGTTCTGTAACTCACACACGCGTTTAAATGCACGCACCAGTTGATTTGCGAAATGGCATTGAAGCCTGAGGTAGCGTTTTGTGTTTTGAGTAAACTGGTGACCAGATACACATAAAAGAAAAAACTGTGATTCACACAATATGTTTCAATAGCAATAACCAAATACGGGTCTCTATGCAAAATAACAGCTTTCAATGCAGTTTTGGGTTTTGAGCACAGAGTTGAAAATATGCGCTATACTAATGTTCTGTACTCACACACGCGTTTAAATGCACGCACCAGTTGATTTGCGAAATGGCATTGAAGCCTGAGTAGCGTTTTGTGTTTTGAGTAACTGGTGACCAGATACACATAAAAGAAAAAACTGTGATTCACACAATATGTTTCAATAGCAATAACCAAATACGGGTCTCTATGCAAAATAACAGCTTTCAATGCAGTTTTGTGAGCAAGAGTTGAAAATATGCGCTATACTAATGTTCTGTAACTCACACACGCGTTTAAATGCACGCACCAGTTGATTTGCGAAATGGCATTGAAGCCTGAGGTAGCGTTTTGTGTTTTGAGTAAACTGGTGACCAGATACACATAAAAGAAAAACTGTGATTCACACAATATGTTTCAATAGCAATAACCAAATACGGGTCTCTATGCAAAATAACAGCTTTCAATGCAGTTTTGGGTTTTGAGCAGAGAGTTGAAAATATGCCTATACTAATGTTCTGTACTCACACACGCGTTTAAATGCACGCACCAGTTGATTTGCGAAATGGCATTGAAGCCTGAGTAGCGTTTTGTGTTTTGAGTAAACTGGTGACAGATACACATAAAAGAAAAAACTGTGATTCACACAATATGTTTCAATAGCAATAACCAAATACGGGTCTCTATGCAAAATAACAGCTTTCAATGCAGTTTTGGGTTTTGCACAGAGTTGAAAATATGCCTATACTAATGTTCTGTACTCACACACGCGTTTAAATGCACGCACCAGTTGATTTGCGAAATGGCATTGAAGCCTGAGTTAGCGTTTTGTGTTTTGAGTAACTGGTGACAGATACACATAAAAGAAAAACTGTGATTCACACAATATGTTTCAATAGCAATAACCAAATACGGGTCTCTATGCAAAATAACAGCTTTCAATGCAGTTTTGGGTTTTGCACAGAGTTGAAAATATGCCCTATACTAATGTTCTGTACTCACACACGCGTTTAAATGCACGCACCAGTGATTTGCGAAATGGCATTGAAGCCTGAGTTAGCGTTTTGTGTTTTGAGTGAACTGGTGACCAGATACACATAAAGAAAAAACTGTGATTCACACAATATGTTTCAATAGCAATAACCAAATACGGGTCTCTATGCAAAATAACAGCTTTCAATGCAGTTTTGGGTTTTGAGCACAGAGTTGAAAATATGCCTATACTAATGTTCTGTAACTCACACACGCGTTTAAATGCACGCACCAGTGATTTGCGAAATGGCATTGAAGCCTGAGTAGCGTTTTGTGTTTTGAGTAACTGGTGACCAGATACACATAAAAGAAAAACTGTGATTCACACAATATGTTTCAATAGCAATAACCAAATACGGGTCTCTATGCAAAATAACAGCTTTCAATGCAGTTTTGGGTTTTGAGCACAGAGTTGAAAATATGCCTATACTAATGTTCTGTAACTCACACACGCGTTTAAATGCACGCACCAGTTGATTTGCGAAATGGCATTGAAGCCTGAGTAGCGTTTTGTGTTTTGAGTAAACTGGTGACCAGATACACATAAAAGAAAAAACTGTGATTCACACAATATGTTTCAATAGCAATAACCAAATACGGGTCTCTATGCAAAATAACAGCTTTCAATGCAGTTTTGGGTTTTGAGCAGAGAGTTGAAAATATGCGCTATACTAATGTTCTGTAACTCACACACGCGTTTAAATGCACGCACCAGTTGATTTGCGAAATGGCATTGAAGCCTGAGGTAGCGTTTTGTGTTTTGAGTAAACTGGTGACAGATACACATAAAGAAAAAACTGTGATTCACACAATATGTTTCAATAGCAATAACCAAATACGGGTCTCTATGCAAAATAACAGCTTTCAATGCAGTTTTGGGTTTTGAGCAGAGAGTTGAAAATATGCCTATACTAATGTTCTGTAATCACACACGCGTTTAAATGCACGCACCAGTGATTTGCGAAATGGCATTGAAGCCTGAGTTAGCGTTTTGTGTTTTGAGTGAACTGGTGACCAGATACACATAAAAGAAAAAACTGTGATTCACACAATATGTTTCAATAGCAATAACCAAATACGGGTCTCTATGCAAAATAACAGCTTTCAATGCAGTTTTGGGTTTTGAGCAGAGAGTTGAAAATATGCGCTATACTAATGTTCTGTAACTCACACACGCGTTTAAATGCACGCACCAGTTGATTTGCGAAATGGCATTGAAGCCTGAGGCGTTTTGTGTTTTGAGTAAACTGGTGACCAGATACACATAAAGAAAAAACTGTGATTCACACAATATGTTTCAATAGCAATAACCAAATACGGGTCTCTATGCAAAATAACAGCTTTCAATGCAGTTTTGGGTTTTGAGCAGAGAGTTGAAAATATGCCTATACTAATGTTCTGTAACTCACACACGCGTTTAAATGCACGCACCAGTGATTTGCGAAATGGCATTGAAGCCTGAGTTAGCGTTTTGTGTTTTGAGTAAACTGGTGAGCAGATACACATACAAGAAAAACTGTGATTCACACAATATGTTTCAATAGCAATAACCAAATACGGGTCTCTATGCAAAATAACAGCTTTCAATGCAGTTTTGGTTTTGAGCAGAGAGTTGAAAATATGCGCTATACTAATGTTCTGTAACTCACACACGCGTTTAAATGCACGCACCAGTTGATTTGCGAAATGGCATTGAAGCCTGAGTTAGCGTTTTGTGTTTTGAGTAACTGGTGACCAGATACACATACAAGAAAAAAACTGTGATTCACACAATATGTTTCAATAGCAATAACCAAATACGGGTCTCTATGCAAAATAACAGCTTTCAATGCAGTTTTGGGTTTTGAGCAGAGTTGAAAATATGCCTATACTAATGTTCTGTAACTCACACACGCGTTTAAATGCACGCACCAGTTGATTTGCGAAATGGCATTGAAGCCTGAGTTAGCGTTTGTGTTTTGAGTGAACTGGTGACCAGATACACATAAAGAAAAAACTGTGATTCACACAATATGTTTCAATAGCAATAACCAAATACGGGTCTCTATGCAAAATAACAGCTTTCAATGCAGTTTTGGGTTTTGAGCAGAGAGTTGAAAATATGCCTATACTAATGTTCTGTAACACACACGCGTTTAAATGCACGCACCAGTGATTTGCGAAATGGCATTGAAGCCTGAGTAGCGTTTTGTGTTTTGAGTAAACTGGTGACAGATACACATAAAAGAAAAACTGTGATTCACACAATATGTTTCAATAGCAATAACCAAATACGGGTCTCTATGCAAAATAACAGCTTTCAATGCAGTTTTGGGTTTTGAGCAGAGAGTTGAAAATATGCGCTATACTAATGTTCTGTAACTCACACACGCGTTTAAATGCACGCACCAGTTGATTTGCGAAATGGCATTGAAGCCTGAGTAGCGTTTTGTGTTTTGAGTAACTGGTGACCAGATACACATAAAGAAAAAACTGTGATTCACACAATATGTTTCAATAGCAATAACCAAATACGGGTCTCTATGCAAAATAACAGCTTTCAATGCAGTTTTGGTTTTGAGCAGAGAGTTGAAATATGCGCTATACTAATGTTCTGTAACTCACACACGCGTTTAAATGCACGCACCAGTTGATTTGCGAAATGGCATTGAAGCCTGAGTAGCGTTTTGTGTTTTGAGTAAACTGGTGAGCAGATACACATAAAAAAAAAACTGTGATTCACACAATATGTTTCAATAGCAATAACCAAATACGGGTCTCTATGCAAAATAACAGCTTTCAATGCAGTTTTGGGTTTTGAGCAGAGAGTTGAAAATATGCTATACTAATGTTCTGTAACTCACACACGCGTTTAAATGCACGCACCAGTTGATTTGCGAAATGGCATTGAAGCCTGAGTTAGCGTTTTGTGTTTTGAGTGAACTGGTGACCAGATACACATACAAGAAAAAACTGTGATTCACACAATATGTTTCAATAGCAATAACCAAATACGGGTCTCTATGCAAAATAACAGCTTTCAATGCAGTTTTGGGTTTTGAGCACAGAGTTGAAAATATGCGCTATACTAATGTTCTGTAACTCACACACGCGTTTAAATGCACGCACCAGTTGATTTGCGAAATGGCATTGAAGCCTGAGGTAGCGTTTTGTGTTTTGAGTAAACTGGTGACAGATACACATAAAAGAAAAAACTGTGATTCACACAATATGTTTCAATAGCAATAACCAAATACGGGTCTCTATGCAAAATAACAGCTTTCAATGCAGTTTTGGGTTTTGAGCACAGAGTTGAAAATATGCCTATACTAATGTTCTGTACACACACGCGTTTAAATGCACGCACCAGTGATTTGCGAAATGGCATTGAAGCCTGAGTTAGCGTTTTGTGTTTTGAGTAAACTGGTGACCAGATACACATAAAAGAAAAAACTGTGATTCACACAATATGTTTCAATACAATAACCAAATACGGGTCTCTATGCAAAATAACAGCTTTCAATGCAGTTTTGTTTTGAGCAGAGAGTTGAAAATATGCGCTATACTAATGTTCTGTAACTCACACACGCGTTTAAATGCACGCACCAGTTGATTTGCGAAATGGCATTGAAGCCTGAGGTAGCGTTTTGTGTTTTGAGTAAACTGGTGACCAGATACACATAAAAGAAAAAACTGTGATTCACACAATATGTTTCAATAGCAATAACCAAATACGGGTCTCTATGCAAAATAACAGCTTTCAATGCAGTTTTGGGTTTTGAGCAGAGTTGAAAATATGCGCTATACTAATGTTCTGTAACTCACACACGCGTTTAAATGCACGCACCAGTTGATTTGCGAAATGGCATTGAAGCCTGAGTTAGCGTTTTGTGTTTTGAGTAACTGGTGACCAGATACACATAAAAGAAAAAACTGTGATTCACACAATATGTTTCAATAGCAATAACCAAATACGGGTCTCTATGCAAAATAACAGCTTTCAATGCAGTTTTGGGTTTTGAGCAGAGTTGAAAATATGCCTATACTAATGTTCTGTAACTCACACACGCGTTTAAATGCACGCACCAGTTGATTTGCGAAATGGCATTGAAGCCTGAGTAGCGTTTTGTGTTTTGAGTAACTGGTGACAGATACACATAAAAAAAAACTGTGATTCACACAATATGTTTCAATAGCAATAACCAAATACGGGTCTCTATGCAAAATAACAGCTTTCAATGCAGTTTTGGGTTTTGAGCAGAGAGTTGAAAATATGCGCTATACTAATGTTCTGTAACTCACACACGCGTTTAAATGCACGCACCAGTTGATTTGCGAAATGGCATTGAAGCCTGAGGTAGCGTTTTGTGTTTTGAGTAAACTGGTGACAGATACACATAAAAAAAAACTGTGATTCACACAATATGTTTCAATAGCAATAACCAAATACGGGTCTCTATGCAAAATAACAGCTTTCAATGCAGTTTTGGGTTTTGAGCACAGAGTTGAAAATATGCCCTATACTAATGTTCTGTACATCACACACGCGTTTAAATGCACGCACCAGTGATTTGCGAAATGGCATTGAAGCCTGAGTTAGCGTTTTGTGTTTTGAGTGAACTGGTGACCAGATACACATAAAGAAAAAACTGTGATTCACACAATATGTTTCAATAGCAATAACCAAATACGGGTCTCTATGCAAAATAACAGCTTTCAATGCAGTTTTGGGTTTTGAGCAGAGAGTTGAAAATATGCGCTATACTAATGTTCTGTAACTCACACACGCGTTTAAATGCACGCACCAGTTGATTTGCGAAATGGCATTGAAGCCTGAGGTAGCGTTTTGTGTTTTGAGTAACTGGTGACAGATACACATAAAAGAAAAAACTGTGATTCACACAATATGTTTCAATAGCAATAACCAAATACGGGTCTCTATGCAAAATAACAGCTTTCAATGCAGTTTTGGGTTTTGAGCAGAGAGTTGAAAATATGCGCTATACTAATGTTCTGTAACTCACACACGCGTTTAAATGCACGCACCAGTTGATTTGCGAAATGGCATTGAAGCCTGAGTAGCGTTTTGTGTTTTGAGTAAACTGGTGACCAGATACACATAAAAGAAAAACTGTGATTCACACAATATGTTTCAATAGCAATAACCAAATACGGGTCTCTATGCAAAATAACAGCTTTCAATGCAGTTTTGGGTTTTGAGCACAGAGTTGAAAATATGCGCTATACTAATGTTCTGTAACTCACACACGCGTTTAAATGCACGCACCAGTTGATTTGCGAAATGGCATTGAAGCCTGAGTTAGCGTTTTGTGTTTTGAGTAAACTGGTGACAGATACACATAAAAGAAAAACTGTGATTCACACAATATGTTTCAATAGCAATAACCAAATACGGGTCTCTATGCAAAATAACAGCTTTCAATGCAGTTTTGGGTTTTGAGCAGAGAGTTGAAAATATGCGCTATACTAATGTTCTGTAACTCACACACGCGTTTAAATGCACGCACCAGTTGATTTGCGAAATGGCATTGAAGCCTGAGTAGCGTTTTGTGTTTTGAGTAAACTGGTGACCAGATACACATAAAAGAAAAAACTGTGATTCACACAATATGTTTCAATAGCAATAACCAAATACGGGTCTCTATGCAAAATAACAGCTTTCAATGCAGTTTTGGGTTTTGAGCACAGAGTTGAAAATATGCCTATACTAATGTTCTGTAACTCACACACGCGTTTAAATGCACGCACCAGTTGATTTGCGAAATGGCATTGAAGCCTGAGTAGCGTTTTGTGTTTTGAGTAACTGGTGACAGATACACATAAAGAAAAAACTGTGATTCACACAATATGTTTCAATACAATAACCAAATACGGGTCTCTATGCAAAATAACAGCTTTCAATGCAGTTTTGGGTTTTGAGCAAGAGTTGAAAAATGCGCTATACTAATGTTCTGTAACTCACACACGCGTTTAAATGCACGCACCAGTTGATTTGCGAAATGGCATTGAAGCCTGAGGTAGCGTTTTGTGTTTTGAGTAAACTGGTGACCAGATACACATAAAGAAAAAACTGTGATTCACACAATATGTTTCAATAGCAATAACCAAATACGGGTCTCTATGCAAAATAACAGCTTTCAATGCAGTTTTGGGTTTTGAGCAGAGAGTTGAAAATATGCGCTATACTAATGTTCTGTAACTCACACACGCGTTTAAATGCACGCACCAGTTGATTTGCGAAATGGCATTGAAGCCTGAGTAGCGTTTTGTGTTTTGAGTAACTGGTGACCAGATACACATAAAAGAAAAAACTGTGATTCACACAATATGTTTCAATACAATACCAAATACGGGTCTCTATGCAAAATAACAGCTTTCAATGCAGTTTTGTTTTGAGCACAGAGTTGAAAATATGCGCTATACTAATGTTCTGTAACTCACACACGCGTTTAAATGCACGCACCAGTTGATTTGCGAAATGGCATTGAAGCCTGAGTAGCGTTTTGTGTTTTGAGTAAACTGGTGACCAGATACACATAAAAGAAAAAACTGTGATTCACACAATATGTTTCAATAGCAATAACCAAATACGGGTCTCTATGCAAAATAACAGCTTTCAATGCAGTTTTGGGTTTTGAGCACAGAGTTGAAAATATGCTATACTAATGTTCTGTACTCACACACGCGTTTAAATGCACGCACCAGTGATTTGCGAAATGGCATTGAAGCCTGAGTTAGCGTTTTGTGTTTTGAGTAACTGGTGACCAGATACACATACAAGAAAAAATGTGATTCACACAATATGTTTCAATAGCAATAACCAAATACGGGTCTCTATGCAAAATAACAGCTTTCAATGCAGTTTTGGGTTTTGAGCACAGAGTTGAAAATATGCCTATACTAATGTTCTGTACATCACACACGCGTTTAAATGCACGCACCAGTGATTTGCGAAATGGCATTGAAGCCTGAGTTAGCGTTTTGTGTTTTGAGTGAACTGGTGACCAGATACACATAAAAAAAAACTGTGATTCACACAATATGTTTCAATAGCAATAACCAAATACGGGTCTCTATGCAAAATAACAGCTTTCAATGCAGTTTTGGGTTTTGAGCAGAGAGTTGAAAATATGCCCTATACTAATGTTCTGTACACACACGCGTTTAAATGCACGCACCAGTGATTTGCGAAATGGCATTGAAGCCTGAGTTAGCGTTTTGTGTTTTGAGTAACTGGTGACCAGATACACATAAAAGAAAAACTGTGATTCACACAATATGTTTCAATAGCAATAACCAAATACGGGTCTCTATGCAAAATAACAGCTTTCAATGCAGTTTTGGGTTTTGAGCAGAGTTGAAAATATGCGCTATACTAATGTTCTGTAACTCACACACGCGTTTAAATGCACGCACCAGTTGATTTGCGAAATGGCATTGAAGCCTGAGTAGCGTTTTGTGTTTTGAGTAAACTGGTGACCAGATACACATAAAAGAAAAAACTGTGATTCACACAATATGTTTCAATAGCAATAACCAAATACGGGTCTCTATGCAAAATAACAGCTTTCAATGCAGTTTTGGGTTTTGAGCAGAGAGTTGAAAATATGCCTATACTAATGTTCTGTAACTCACACACGCGTTTAAATGCACGCACCAGTGATTTGCGAAATGGCATTGAAGCCTGAGTTAGCGTTTTGTGTTTTGAGTAACTGGTGACCAGATACACATAAAAGAAAAAACTGTGATTCACACAATATGTTTCAATAGCAATAACCAAATACGGGTCTCTATGCAAAATAACAGCTTTCAATGCAGTTTTGGGTTTTGAGCAGAGAGTTGAAAATATGCCTATACTAATGTTCTGTACTCACACACGCGTTTAAATGCACGCACCAGTTGATTTGCGAAATGGCATTGAAGCCTGAGTAGCGTTTTGTGTTTTGAGTAAACTGGTGACCAGATACACATAAAGAAAAAATGTGATTCACACAATATGTTTCAATAGCAATAACCAAATACGGGTCTCTATGCAAAATAACAGCTTTCAATGCAGTTTTGGGTTTTGAGCACAGAGTTGAAAATATGCCTATACTAATGTTCTGTACATCACACACGCGTTTAAATGCACGCACCAGTGATTTGCGAAATGGCATTGAAGCCTGAGTAGCGTTTTGTGTTTTGAGTGAACTGGTGACCAGATACACATACAAGAAAAAACTGTGATTCACACAATATGTTTCAATAGCAATAACCAAATACGGGTCTCTATGCAAAATAACAGCTTTCAATGCAGTTTTGGGTTTTGAGCACAGAGTTGAAAATATGCCCTATACTAATGTTCTGTACATCACACACGCGTTTAAATGCACGCACCAGTTGATTTGCGAAATGGCATTGAAGCCTGAGTAGCGTTTTGTGTTTTGAGTAAACTGGTGACAGATACACATAAAGAAAAAACTGTGATTCACACAATATGTTTCAATAGCAATACCAAATACGGGTCTCTATGCAAAATAACAGCTTTCAATGCAGTTTTGGGTTTTGAGCAGAGAGTTGAAAATATGCGCTATACTAATGTTCTGTAACTCACACACGCGTTTAAATGCACGCACCAGTTGATTTGCGAAATGGCATTGAAGCCTGAGTAGCGTTTTGTGTTTTGAGTAAACTGGTGACCAGATACACATAAGAAAAAACTGTGATTCACACAATATGTTTCAATAGCAATAACCAAATACGGGTCTCTATGCAAAATAACAGCTTTCAATGCAGTTTTGGGTTTTGAGCACAGAGTTGAAAATATGCGCTATACTAATGTTCTGTAACTCACACACGCGTTTAAATGCACGCACCAGTTGATTTGCGAAATGGCATTGAAGCCTGAGTAGCGTTTTGTGTTTTGAGTAAACTGGTGACCAGATACACATAAAAGAAAAAACTGTGATTCACACAATATGTTTCAATAGCAATAACCAAATACGGGTCTCTATGCAAAATAACAGCTTTCAATGCAGTTTTGGGTTTTGAGCACAGAGTTGAAAATATGCCTATACTAATGTTCTGTACTCACACACGCGTTTAAATGCACGCACCAGTGATTTGCGAAATGGCATTGAAGCCTGAGTTAGCGTTTTGTGTTTTGAGTGAACTGGTGACCAGATACACATAAAAGAAAAAACTGTGATTCACACAATATGTTTCAATAGCAATAACCAAATACGGGTCTCTATGCAAAATAACAGCTTTCAATGCAGTTTTGGTTTTGAGCAGAGAGTTGAAAATATGCGCTATACTAATGTTCTGTACTCACACACGCGTTTAAATGCACGCACCAGTTGATTTGCGAAATGGCATTGAAGCCTGAGTAGCGTTTTGTGTTTTGAGTAACTGGTGACAGATACACATAAAAGAAAAAACTGTGATTCACACAATATGTTTCAATAGCAATAACCAAATACGGGTCTCTATGCAAAATAACAGCTTTCAATGCAGTTTTGGGTTTTGAGCAGAGTTGAAAATATGCGCTATACTAATGTTCTGTAACTCACACACGCGTTTAAATGCACGCACCAGTTTTTGCGAAATGGCATTGAAGCCTGAGGTAGCGTTTTGTGTTTTGAGTAAACTGGTGACAGATACACATAAAAGAAAAAACTGTGATTCACACAATATGTTTCAATAGCAATAACCAAATACGGGTCTCTATGCAAAATAACAGCTTTCAATGCAGTTTTGGTTTTGAGCAGAGAGTTGAAAATATGCGCTATACTAATGTTCTGTAACTCACACACGCGTTTAAATGCACGCACCAGTTGATTTGCGAAATGGCATTGAAGCCTGAGTAGCGTTTTGTGTTTTGAGTAACTGGTGACCAGATACACATACAAAAAAAACTGTGATTCACACAATATGTTTCAATAGCAATAACCAAATACGGGTCTCTATGCAAAATAACAGCTTTCAATGCAGTTTTGGGTTTTGAGCACAGAGTTGAAAATATGCCTATACTAATGTTCTGTAACATCACACACGCGTTTAAATGCACGCACCAGTTGATTTGCGAAATGGCATTGAAGCCTGAGTAGCGTTTTGTGTTTTGAGTAAACTGGTGACCAGATACACATAAAGAAAAAACTGTGATTCACACAATATGTTTCAATAGCAATAACCAAATACGGGTCTCTATGCAAAATAACAGCTTTCAATGCAGTTTTGGGTTTTGAGCAGAGAGTTGAAAATATGCGCTATACTAATGTTCTGTAACTCACACACGCGTTTAAATGCACGCACCAGTTGATTTGCGAAATGGCATTGAAGCCTGAGGTAGCGTTTTGTGTTTTGAGTAAACTGGTGAGCAGATACACATAAAAGAAAAACTGTGATTCACACAATATGTTTCAATAGCAATAACCAAATACGGGTCTCTATGCAAAATAACAGCTTTCAATGCAGTTTTGGTTTTGAGCAGAGAGTTGAAAATATGCGCTATACTAATGTTCTGTAACTCACACACGCGTTTAAATGCACGCACCAGTTGATTTGCGAAATGGCATTGAAGCCTGAGTTAGCGTTTTGTGTTTTGAGTAAACTGGTGACCAGATACACATACAAGAAAAACTGTGATTCACACAATATGTTTCAATAGCAATAACCAAATACGGGTCTCTATGCAAAATAACAGCTTTCAATGCAGTTTTGGGTTTTGAGCACAGAGTTGAAAATATGCCTATACTAATGTTCTGTACACTCACACGCGTTTAAATGCACGCACCAGTGATTTGCGAAATGGCATTGAAGCCTGAGTTAGCGTTTTGTGTTTTGAGTGAACTGGTGACCAGATACACATAAAAAAAAATGTGATTCACACAATATGTTTCAATAGCAATAACCAAATACGGGTCTCTATGCAAAATAACAGCTTTCAATGCAGTTTTGGGTTTTGAGCACAGAGTTGAAAATATGCCTATACTAATGTTCTGTACACACACACGCGTTTAAATGCACGCACCAGTGATTTGCGAAATGGCATTGAAGCCTGAGTTAGCGTTTTGTGTTTTGAGTAACTGGTGACCAGATACACATAAAGAAAAAACTGTGATTCACACAATATGTTTCAATAGCAATAACCAAATACGGGTCTCTATGCAAAATAACAGCTTTCAATGCAGTTTTGGGTTTTGAGCAGAGAGTTGAAAATATGCGCTATACTAATGTTCTGTAACTCACACACGCGTTTAAATGCACGCACCAGTTGATTTGCGAAATGGCATTGAAGCCTGAGTAGCGTTTTGTGTTTTGAGTAAACTGGTGACCAGATACACATAAAAGAAAAAACTGTGATTCACACAATATGTTTCAATAGCAATAACCAAATACGGGTCTCTATGCAAAATAACAGCTTTCAATGCAGTTTTGGGTTTTGAGCACAGAGTTGAAAATATGCCTATACTAATGTTCTGTAACTCACACACGCGTTTAAATGCACGCACCAGTTGATTTGCGAAATGGCATTGAAGCCTGAGTTAGCGTTTTGTGTTTTGAGTAACTGGTGACCAGATACACATAAAAAAAAAACTGTGATTCACACAATATGTTTCAATAGCAATAACCAAATACGGGTCTCTATGCAAAATAACAGCTTTCAATGCAGTTTTGGGTTTTGAGCAGAGAGTTGAAAATATGCGCTATACTAATGTTCTGTAACTCACACACGCGTTTAAATGCACGCACCAGTTGATTTGCGAAATGGCATTGAAGCCTGAGTAGCGTTTTGTGTTTTGAGTAAACTGGTGACCAGATACACATAAAAGAAAAAACTGTGATTCACACAATATGTTTCAATAGCAATAACCAAATACGGGTCTCTATGCAAAATAACAGCTTTCAATGCAGTTTTGGGTTTTGAGCACAGAGTTGAAAATATGCCTATACTAATGTTCTGTAACATCACACACGCGTTTAAATGCACGCACCAGTGATTTGCGAAATGGCATTGAAGCCTGAGTTAGCGTTTTGTGTTTTGAGTAACTGGTGACCAGATACACATAAAAAAAAACTGTGATTCACACAATATGTTTCAATAGCAATAACCAAATACGGGTCTCTATGCAAAATAACAGCTTTCAATGCAGTTTTGGGTTTTGAGCACAGAGTTGAAAATATGCGCTATACTAATGTTCTGTAACACACACGCGTTTAAATGCACGCACCAGTTGATTTGCGAAATGGCATTGAAGCCTGAGTAGCGTTTTGTGTTTTGAGTAAACTGGTGACAGATACACATAAAGAAAAAACTGTGATTCACACAATATGTTTCAATAGCAATAACCAAATACGGGTCTCTATGCAAAATAACAGCTTTCAATGCAGTTTTGGGTTTTGAGCACAGAGTTGAAAATATGCCTATACTAATGTTCTGTACATCACACACGCGTTTAAATGCACGCACCAGTGATTTGCGAAATGGCATTGAAGCCTGAGTTAGCGTTTTGTGTTTTGAGTGAACTGGTGACCAGATACACATACAAAAAAAACTGTGATTCACACAATATGTTTCAATAGCAATAACCAAATACGGGTCTCTATGCAAAATAACAGCTTTCAATGCAGTTTTGGGTTTTGAGCAGAGAGTTGAAAATATGCCTATACTAATGTTCTGTAACTCACACACGCGTTTAAATGCACGCACCAGTTGATTTGCGAAATGGCATTGAAGCCTGAGTAGCGTTTTGTGTTTTGAGTAACTGGTGACCAGATACACATAAAAGAAAAAACTGTGATTCACACAATATGTTTCAATAGCAATAACCAAATACGGGTCTCTATGCAAAATAACAGCTTTCAATGCAGTTTTGGGTTTTGAGCACAGAGTTGAAAATATGCCTATACTAATGTTCTGTAACTCACACACGCGTTTAAATGCACGCACCAGTTGATTTGCGAAATGGCATTGAAGCCTGAGTAGCGTTTTGTGTTTTGAGTAAACTGGTGACCAGATACACATAAAGAAAAACTGTGATTCACACAATATGTTTCAATAGCAATAACCAAATACGGGTCTCTATGCAAAATAACAGCTTTCAATGCAGTTTTGGGTTTTGAGCAGAGAGTTGAAAATATGCGCTATACTAATGTTCTGTAACTCACACACGCGTTTAAATGCACGCACCAGTTGATTTGCGAAATGGCATTGAAGCCTGAGTAGCGTTTTGTGTTTTGAGTAAACTGGTGACAGATACACATAAAAGAAAAACTGTGATTCACACAATATGTTTCAATAGCAATAACCAAATACGGGTCTCTATGCAAAATAACAGCTTTCAATGCAGTTTTGGTTTTGAGCACAGAGTTGAAAATATGCCTATACTAATGTTCTGTAACTCACACACGCGTTTAAATGCACGCACCAGTGATTTGCGAAATGGCATTGAAGCCTGAGTAGCGTTTTGTGTTTTGAGTAAACTGGTGACAGATACACATAAAAGAAAAAACTGTGATTCACACAATATGTTTCAATAGCAATAACCAAATACGGGTCTCTATGCAAAATAACAGCTTTCAATGCAGTTTTGGGTTTTGAGCAGAGAGTTGAAAATATGCCTATACTAATGTTCTGTAACTCACACACGCGTTTAAATGCACGCACCAGTTGATTTGCGAAATGGCATTGAAGCCTGAGTAGCGTTTTGTGTTTTGAGTAAACTGGTGACCAGATACACATAAAAGAAAAAACTGTGATTCACACAATATGTTTCAATAGCAATAACCAAATACGGGTCTCTATGCAAAATAACAGCTTTCAATGCAGTTTTGGTTTTGAGCACAGAGTTGAAAATATGCCTATACTAATGTTCTGTACTCACACACGCGTTTAAATGCACGCACCAGTTGATTTGCGAAATGGCATTGAAGCCTGAGTAGCGTTTTGTGTTTTGAGTAAACTGGTGACCAGATACACATAAAGAAAAAATGTGATTCACACAATATGTTTCAATAGCAATAACCAAATACGGGTCTCTATGCAAAATAACAGCTTTCAATGCAGTTTTGGGTTTTGAGCACAGAGTTGAAAATATGCCTATACTAATGTTCTGTAACTCACACACGCGTTTAAATGCACGCACCAGTTGATTTGCGAAATGGCATTGAAGCCTGAGTAGCGTTTTGTGTTTTGAGTAACTGGTGACCAGATACACATAAAGAAAAAACTGTGATTCACACAATATGTTTCAATAGCAATAACCAAATACGGGTCTCTATGCAAAATAACAGCTTTCAATGCAGTTTTGGGTTTTGAGCACAGAGTTGAAAATATGCCTATACTAATGTTCTGTACTCACACACGCGTTTAAATGCACGCACCAGTTGATTTGCGAAATGGCATTGAAGCCTGAGTAGCGTTTTGTGTTTTGAGTAACTGGTGACCAGATACACATAAAGAAAAAACTGTGATTCACACAATATGTTTCAATAGCAATAACCAAATACGGGTCTCTATGCAAAATAACAGCTTTCAATGCAGTTTTGGGTTTTGAGCACAGAGTTGAAAATATGCCTATACTAATGTTCTGTAACTCACACACGCGTTTAAATGCACGCACCAGTGATTTGCGAAATGGCATTGAAGCCTGAGTAGCGTTTTGTGTTTTGAGTAAACTGGTGACCAGATACACATAAAAGAAAAAACTGTGATTCACACAATATGTTTCAATAGCAATAACCAAATACGGTCTCTATGCAAAATAACAGCTTTCAATGCAGTTTTGGGTTTTGAGCAGAGAGTTGAAAATATGCGCTATACTAATGTTCTGTAACTCACACACGCGTTTAAATGCACGCACCAGTTGATTTGCGAAATGGCATTGAAGCCTGAGTAGCGTTTTGTGTTTTGAGTAAACTGGTGAGCAGATACACATAAAGAAAAACTGTGATTCACACAATATGTTTCAATAGCAATAACCAAATACGGGTCTCTATGCAAAATAACAGCTTTCAATGCAGTTTTGGGTTTTGAGCACAGAGTTGAAAATATGCCTATACTAATGTTCTGTAATCACACACGCGTTTAAATGCACGCACCAGTTGATTTGCGAAATGGCATTGAAGCCTGAGGTAGCGTTTTGTGTTTTGAGTAAACTGGTGACAGATACACATAAAAGAAAAAACTGTGATTCACACAATATGTTTCAATAGCAATAACCAAATACGGGTCTCTATGCAAAATAACAGCTTTCAATGCAGTTTTGGTTTTGAGCAGAGAGTTGAAAATATGCGCTATACTAATGTTCTGTAACCACACACGCGTTTAAATGCACGCACCAGTTGATTTGCGAAATGGCATTGAAGCCTGAGTAGCGTTTTGTGTTTTGAGTAAACTGGTGACCAGATACACATAAAAAGAAAAAACTGTGATTCACACAATATGTTTCAATAGCAATAACCAAATACGGGTCTCTATGCAAAATAACAGCTTTCAATGCAGTTTTGGGTTTTGAGCACAGAGTTGAAAATATGCGCTATACTAATGTTCTGTACTCACACACGCGTTTAAATGCACGCACCAGATTTGCGAAATGGCATTGAAGCCTGAGTTAGCGTTTTGTGTTTTGAGTAACTGGTGACCAGATACACATAAAAAAAAACTGTGATTCACACAATATGTTTCAATAGCAATAACCAAATACGGGTCTCTATGCAAAATAACAGCTTTCAATGCAGTTTTGGGTTTTGAGCAGAGAGTTGAAAATATGCCTATACTAATGTTCTGTAATCACACACGCGTTTAAATGCACGCACCAGTGATTTGCGAAATGGCATTGAAGCCTGAGTTAGCGTTTTGTGTTTTGAGTAACTGGTGACCAGATACACATAAAAGAAAAAACTGTGATTCACACAATATGTTTCAATAGCAATAACCAAATACGGGTCTCTATGCAAAATAACAGCTTTCAATGCAGTTTTGTTTTGAGCAGAGAGTTGAAAATATGCCTATACTAATGTTCTGTAACTCACACACGCGTTTAAATGCACGCACCAGTGATTTGCGAAATGGCATTGAAGCCTGAGGTAGCGTTTTGTGTTTTGAGTAAACTGGTGACCAGATACACATAAAGAAAAAACTGTGATTCACACAATATGTTTCAATACAATAACCAAATACGGGTCTCTATGCAAAATAACAGCTTTCAATGCAGTTTTGGGTTTTGAGCACAGAGTTGAAAATATGCCTATACTAATGTTCTGTACATCACACACGCGTTTAAATGCACGCACCAGTGATTTGCGAAATGGCATTGAAGCCTGAGTTAGCGTTTTGTGTTTTGAGTAACTGGTGACCAGATACACATAAAAGAAAAAATGTGATTCACACAATATGTTTCAATAGCAATAACCAAATACGGGTCTCTATGCAAAATAACAGCTTTCAATGCAGTTTTGGTTTTGAGCACAGAGTTGAAAATATGCCTATACTAATGTTCTGTAACTCACACACGCGTTTAAATGCACGCACCAGTGATTTGCGAAATGGCATTGAAGCCTGAGGTAGCGTTTTGTGTTTTGAGTAACTGGTGACCAGATACACATAAAAGAAAAAACTGTGATTCACACAATATGTTTCAATAGCAATAACCAAATACGGGTCTCTATGCAAAATAACAGCTTTCAATGCAGTTTTGGTTTTGAGCAGAGAGTTGAAAATATGCCTATACTAATGTTCTGTACTCACACACGCGTTTAAATGCACGCACCAGTTGATTTGCGAAATGGCATTGAAGCCTGAGTAGCGTTTTGTGTTTTGAGTAAACTGGTGACCAG
>JAQKPU010000168.1:0-26082 GCA_030347295.1 Setipinna tenuifilis
TGCTATTGAAACATATTGTGTGAATCACAGTTTTTCCTTTTATGTGTATCTGCACACCAGTTTACTCAAAACACAAAACGCTAACTCAGGCTTCAATGCCATTTCGCAAATCAGCTGGTGCGTGCATTTAAACGCGTGTGTGAGTTACAGAACATTAGTATAGGCATATTTTCAACTCTGTGCTCAAAACACAAAACTGCATTGAAAGCTGTTATTTTGCATAGAGACCCTATTTGGTTATTGCTATTGAAACATATTGTGTGAATCACAGTTTTTCCTTTTATGTGTATCTGCACACCAGTTTACTCAAAACACAAAACGCTAACTCAGGCTTCAATGCCATTTCGCAAATCAGCTGGTGCGTGCATTTAAACGCGTGTGTGATTACAGAACATTAGTATAGGCATATTTTCAACTCTGTGCTCAAAACCCAAAACTGCATTGAAAGCTGTTATTTTGCATAGAGACCCGTATTTGGTTATTGCTATTGAAACATATTGTGTGAATCACAGTTTTTTCTTTTATGTGTATCTGCACACCAGTTTACTCAAAACACAAAACGCTAACTCAGGCTTCAATGCCATTTCGCAAATCAGCTGGTGCGTGCATTTAAACGCGTGTGTGATTACAGAACATTAGTATAGGCATATTTTCAACTCTGTGCTCAAAACACAAAACTGCATTGAAAGCTGTTATTTTGCATAGAGACCCTATTTGGTTATTGCTATTGAAACATATTGTGTGAATCACAGTTTTTCCTTTTATGTGTATCTGCACACCAGTTTACTCAAAACACAAAACGCTAACTCAGGCTTCAATGCCATTTCGCAAATCAGCTGGTGCGTGCATTTAAACGCGTGTGTGATTACAGAACATTAGTATAGGCATATTTTCAACTCTGTGCTCAAAACACAAAACTGCATTGAAAGCTGTTATTTTGCATAGAGACCCTATTTGGTTATTGCTATTGAAACATATTGTGTGAATCACAGTTTTTTCTTTTATGTGTATCTGCACACCAGTTTACTCAAAACACAAAACGCTAACTCAGGCTTCAATGCCATTTCGCAAATCAGCTGGTGCGTGCATTTAAACGCGTGTGTGATTTACAGAACATTAGTATAGGCATATTTTCAACTCTGTGCTCAAAACACAAAACTGCATTGAAAGCTGTTATTTTGCATAGAGACCCGTATTTGGTTATTGCTATTGAAACATATTGTGTGAATCACAGTTTTTTTCTTTATGTGTATCTGCACCAGTTTACTCAAAACACAAAACGCTAACTCAGGCTTCAATGCCATTTCGCAAATCAGCTGGTGCGTGCATTTAAACGCGTGTGTGATTACAGAACATTAGTATAGCATATTTTCAACTCTGTGCTCAAAACACAAAACTGCATTGAAAGCTGTTATTTTGCATAGAGACCCTATTTGGTTATTGCTATTGAAACATATTGTGTGAATCACAGTTTTTCTTTTAGTGTATCTGCTCACCAGTTTACACTCAAAACACAAAACGCTAACTCAGGCTTCAATGCCATTTCGCAAATCAGGGTGCGTGCATTTAAACGCGTGTGTGATTTACAGAACATTAGTATAGGCATATTTTCAACTCTGTGCTCAAACACAAAACTGCATTGAAAGCTGTTATTTTGCATAGAGACCCGTATTTGGTTATTGCTATTGAAACATATTGTGTGAATCACAGTTTTTTCTTTTATGTGTATCTGCCACCAGTTTACACAAAACACAAAACGCTAACTCAGGCTTCAATGCCATTTCGCAAATCAGCTGGTGCGTGCATTTAAACGCGTGTGTGATTACAGAACATTAGTATAGCATATTTTCAACTCTGTGCTCAAAACCAAAACTGCATTGAAAGCTGTTATTTTGCATAGAGACCCTATTTGGTTATTGCTATTGAAACATATTGTGTGAATCACAGTTTTTTCCTTTTATGTGTATCTGCTCACCAGTTTACTCAAAACACAAAACGCTAACTCAGGCTTCAATGCCATTTCGCAAATCAGCTGGTGCGTGCATTTAAACGCGTGTGTGATTACAGAACATTAGTATAGCGCATATTTTCAACTCTGTGCTCAAAACACAAAACTGCATTGAAAGCTGTTATTTTGCATAGAGACCCGTATTTGGTTATTGCTATTGAAACATATTGTGTGAATCACAGTTTTTTCCTTTTATGTGTATCTGCTCACCAGTTTACTCAAAACACAAAACGCTAACTCAGGCTTCAATGCCATTTCGCAAATCAACTGGTGCGTGCATTTAAACGCGTGTGTGATTACAGAACATTAGTATAGGCATATTTTCAACTCTGTGCTCAAAACACAAAACTGCATTGAAAGCTGTTATTTTGCATAGAGACCCTATTTGGTTATTGCTATTGAAACATATTGTGTGAATCACAGTTTTTTCTTTTATGTGTATCTGCTCACCAGTTTACTCAAAACACAAAACGCTAACTCAGGCTTCAATGCCATTTCGCAAATCAGCTGGTGCGTGCATTTAAACGCGTGTGTGATTACAGAACATTAGTATAGCATATTTTCAACTCTGTGCTCAAAACACAAAACTGCATTGAAAGCTGTTATTTTGCATAGAGACCCGTATTTGGTTATTGCTATTGAAACATATTGTGTGAATCACAGTTTTTCTTTTATGTGTATCTGCTCACCAGTTTACTCAAAACACAAAACGCTAACTCAGGCTTCAATGCCATTTCGCAAATCAGCTGGTGCGTGCATTTAAACGCGTGTGTGATTACAGAACATTAGTATAGGCATATTTTCAACTCTGTGCTCAAAACACAAAACTGCATTGAAAGCTGTTATTTTGCATAGAGACCCTATTTGGTTATTGCTATTGAAACATATTGTGTGAATCACAGTTTTTTCTTTTATGTGTATCTGCTCACCAGTTTACTCAAAACACAAAACGCTAACTCAGGCTTCAATGCCATTTCGCAAATCAGCTGGTGCGTGCATTTAAACGCGTGTGTGATTACAGAACATTAGTATAGCATATTTTCAACTCTGTGCTCAAAACACAAAACTGCATTGAAAGCTGTTATTTTGCAAAGAGACCCGTATTTGGTTATTGCTATTGAAACATATTGTGTGAATCACAGTTTTTCCTTTTATGTGTATCTGCACACCAGTTTACTCAAAACACAAAACTCTAACTCAGGCTTCAATGCCATTTCGCAAATCAGCTGGTGCGTGCATTTAAACGCGTGTGTGATTTACAGAACATTAGTATAGTGCATATTTTCAACTCTGTGCTCAAAACACAAAACTGCATTGAAAGCTGTTATTTTGCATAGAGACCCGTATTTGGTTATTGCTATTGAAACATATTGTGTGAATCACAGTTTTTCCTTTTATGTGTATCTGCACACCAGTTTACTCAAAACACAAAACTCTAACTCAGGCTTCAATGCCATTTCGCAAATCAGATGGTGCGTGCATTTAAACGTGTGTGTGATTTACAGAACATTAGTATAGTGCATATTTTCAACTCTGTGCTCAAAACACAAAACTGCATTGAAAGCTGTTATTTTGCATAGAGACCCGTATTTGGTTATTGCTATTGAAACATATTGTGTGAATCACAGTTTTTTCTTTTATGTGTATCTGCTCACCAGTTCTCTCAAAACACAAAACGCTAACTCAGGCTTCAATGCCATTTCGCAAATCAGCGGGTGCGTGCATTTAAACGCGTGTGTGATGTACAGAACATTAGTATAGGGCATATTTTCAACTCTGTGCTCAAAACCCAAAACTGCATTGAAAGCAGTGGCGTTCTCTCCCGGAGGCTAAGGGAAGCCAGGCTTCCCCTATTTTGTCCGACAATAGGGGCAATTTTGATTAAAACATTTGGACTATTAACTTAGCGGGTTTGCTCCTTCTACTGTGCTTAAGTCATCGATCTCTACTTTTCTTACTCAGTATTTTGCTATGAGCGAAATGGCGCCTCCCCACTCCCCAATGTAGCCCATTATGTTATGTGGTGAAACACGGTATTACACTCCTGTCGTATCCAGGGGAAGCCAGCCTGAATTGGCATCCCTTTCACTAAGGAATGGTGAAAAAAAACGAGCGATCAACCAATCAAATTAGTGATACTACCAATCTGTGATTGGCCAGCATGGTATGAAGGGAAGCCAGCGAGCCTTTACCTCCTCTACACGCCCATCCACTGCTAACGGGGAAAGTTGTTAGACAGAAGACCGGCTCTGCTACAAACATCCATACACACAACGTACACATTTAAGATTAGATCAAGACGATGGAGATTTGGAGTACATGGTGACAAATAGTATTAAAGTCCTGTTTTCAACTACCAGTGTTTTGACGAGTTTTACAAATATGTAATGAAGTATGGTTCTGCTGAAGTTATTTCTGATGTGTCGAAGTTTCGCTGTGTGGCTACTACATATACAGATAATGTTCACTAAACCTTATGCAGGAGCACTTTGTTAAGCTGTGCAACTTTGTTGTTTAATGTTGTAGTGGTCTGCGTGAGAAGACTTAAAACAAGTATATGTATATATCTTTAGAAGACGATAACCATAGCTTGACATAGCCATAGCTTGCTAGTAGGCTAGACAGAAGACGTTCTAACCTTGTTTTTCATAGCCTAACGTAAGTGTTTCTTTCTAGTTAATCTGGTGTGTGTGTCCCTGCTCCGGAAAACTTACTAAGGCACATGTATCTCCTTGTGTGCATGTGTGGAGTCTGTTTACTATGCGTTCCTCTACAGCTCTGTTAGCTTATGTCCTTTTGAACGTCGCTTTGGATAAAAGCGTCTGCTAAGTGTAATGTAAGAAGTTTGTGCTTGCCCATATATGCGCAATTGCTGTGTTCTACAATATAGTCTGTATTTAACTGTTAGTTTTCTGCAGATGTTTCTAAGGCAGTCTAGAAGTTACACAGAGGTTGATGGGACAGCCTTTTAAATGTGTAACAGTTTAATATGGAATACAGTTTTGCAGTTTGTTCGGTTTGGGTAGGGAGACAGACAGCGCCTGTGTGTGGCCATCGCGCGCTCACTTGTATCGCTTGCTCCCGTTGTTTTATACTCCATATGTTCTTTTAAAAAGAAAAAAAAAACAATAAGACATGCCGCCCCCCACCCCCCAAAACAGTAGTGATAAGCATAGTTCTTTCAACTGTGGCTTCCCCACAAAATTCCCCCACGCCACGCCACTGATTGAAAGCTGTTATTTTGCATAGAGACCCGTATTTGGTTATTGCTATTGAAACATATTGTGTGAATCACAGTTTTTCCTTTTATGTGTATCTGCACACCAGTTTACTCAAAACACAAAACTCTAACTCAGGCTTCAATGCCATTTCGCAAATCAGCTGGTGCGTGCATTTAAACGCGTGTGTGATTTACAGAACATTAGTATAGTGCATATTTTCAACTCTGTGCTCAAAACACAAAACTGCATTGAAAGCTGTTATTTTGCATAGAGACCCGTATTTGGTTATTGCTATTGAAACATATTGTGTGAATCACAGTTTTTTCTTTTATGTGTATCTGCTCACCAGTTCTCTCAAAACACAAAACGCTAACTCAGGCTTCAATGCCATTTCGCAAATCAGCGGGTGCGTGCATTTAAACGCGTGTGTGATGTACAGAACATTAGTATAGGGCATATTTTCAACTCTGTGCTCAAAACCCAAAACTGCATTGAAAGCTGTTATTTTGCATAGAGACCCGTATTTATATCCCCGAAACGCGGAGCGTCGGGGATGTAATGGTTTTGCGTGCGCCGCCGCCGCCGCCGCCGCTGCGTCCGCCGCGTCCGCCGCCGCGTCCGCCGCGTAAGGTCTTTCGTGTTAACGCGATAACTTTTGAACGGATGTTTGGATTTGTCCCAGATTTTTTGGGTGAATGCTCTAGGGCAGGTTCATGAACTGATTCGAGTTTGGAGGTCAACACTTTCAAGATGGCTGAATCCAAGATGGCCGAATTTTTGTTTGGCCCATAACTTCTGACTGGGTGGATGGATTTCTCCCAGATTTGGTGTGTTAATGCTCTAGGGTAGGTTCATGAACTTATTATATCCCCGAAACGCGGAGCGTCGGGGATGTAATGGTTTTGCGTGCGCCGCCGCCGCCGCGTCCGCCGCGTAAGGTCTTTCGTGTTAACGTGATAACTTTTGAATGGATGTTTGGATTTGTCCCAAATTTTTTGGGTGAATGCTCTAGGGCAGGTTCATGAACTGATTCGAGTTTGGAGGTCAACACTTTCAAGATGGCTGAATTCAAGATGGGTGAATTATTCAAGATGGGCGAATTTTTGTTTGGCCCATAACTTCTGACTGGGTGGATGGATTTCTCCCAGATTTGGTGTGTTAATGCTCTAGGGTAGGTTCATGAACTTATTCGAGTTTGGAGGCCAACACTTTCAAGATGGCTGAGTTCAAGATGGCTGAATTTTGGTTTGGCCCATAACTTCTGACCAGTTGGATGGATTTGTCCCAGATTTGGTGTTTCAATGTTCTAGGGTAGATTCATGAACTGATTAGATTTTGAATGTTGGGGGCTTTGAAGCATCGCGTTTCGGGGATATCCCTTTAGAAGTCGAAGACGACTGCATAGGCCTAGTTCGAGTTTGGAGGCCAACACTTTCAAGATGGCTGAATTCAAGATGGCTGAATTTTGGTTTGGCCCATAACTTCTGACCAGTTGGATGGATTTGTCCCAGATTTGGTGTTTCAATGTTCTAGGGTAGATTCATGAAATACAGTATGAATGTTGGGGGCTTTGAAGCATCGCGTTTCGGGGATATACCTTTAGCAGTCGAAGACGACTGCATAGGCCTAGTTGGTTATTGCTATTGAAACATATTGTGTGAATCACAGTTTTTCCTTTTATGTGTATCTGCACACCAGTTTACTCAAAACACAAAACTCTAACTCAGGCTTCAATGCCATTTCGCAAATCAGCTGGTGCGTGCATTTAAACGCGTGTGTGATTTACAGAACATTAGTATAGTGCATATTTTCAACTCTGTGCTCAAAACACAAAACTGCATTGAAAGCTGTTATTTTGCATAGAGACCCGTATTTGGTTATTGCTATTGAAACATATTGTGTGAATCACAGTTTTTCCTTTTATGTGTATCTGCACACCAGTTTACTCAAAACACAAAACTCTAACTCAGGCTTCAATGCCATTTCGCAAATCAGCTGGTGCGTGCATTTAAACGCGTGTGTGATTTACAGAACATTAGTATAGTGCATATTTTCAACTCTGTGCTCAAAACACAAAACTGCATTGAAAGCTGTTATTTTGCATAGAGACCCGTATTTGGTTATTGCTATTGAAACATATTGTGTGAATCACAGTTTTTCCTTTTATGTGTATCTGCACACCAGTTTACTCAAAACACAAAACTCTAACTCAGGCTTCAATGCCATTGTCGCAAATCAGCTGGTGCGTGCATTTAAACGCGTGTGTGATTTACAGAACATTAGTATAGTGCATATTTTCAACTCTGTGCTCAAAACACAAAACTGCATTGAAAGCTGTTATTTTGCATAGAGACCCGTATTTGGTTATTGCTATTGAAACATATTGTGTGAATCACAGTTTTTCCTTTTATGTGTATCTGCACACCAGTTTACTCAAAACACAAAACTCTAACTCAGGCTTCAATGCCATTTCGCAAATCAGCTGGTGCGTGCATTTAAACGCGTGTGTGATTTACAGAACATTAGTATAGTGCATATTTTCAACTCTGTGCTCAAAACACAAAACTGCATTGAAAGCTGTTATTTTGCATAGAGACCCGTATTTGGTTATTGCTATTGAAACATATTGTGTGAATCACAGTTTTTCCTTTTATGTGTATCTGCACACCAGTTTACTCAAAACACAAAACTCTAACTCAGGCTTCAATGCCATTTCGCAAATCAGCTGGTGCGTGCATTTAAACGCGTGTGTGATTTACAGAACATTAGTATAGTGCATATTTTCAACTCTGTGCTCAAAACACAAAACTGCATTGAAAGCTGTTATTTTGCATAGAGACCCGTATTTGGTTATTGCTATTGAAACATATTGTGTGAATCACAGTTTTTCCTTTTATGTGTATCTGCACACCAGTTTACTCAAAACACAAAACTCTAACTCAGGCTTCAATGCCATTTCGCAAATCAGCTGGTGCGTGCATTTAAACGCGTGTGTGATTTACAAAACATTAGTATAGTGCATATTTTCAACTCTGTGCTCAAAACACAAAACTGCATTGAAAGCTGTTATTTTGCATAGAGACCCGTATTTGGTTATTGCTATTGAAACATATTGTGTGAATCACAGTTTTTCCTTTTATGTGTATCTGCACACCAGTTTACTCAAAACACAAAACTCTAACTCAGGCTTCAATGCCATTGTCGCAAATCAGCTGGTGCGTGCATTTAAACGCGTGTGTGATTTACAGAACATTAGTATAGTGCATATTTTCAACTCTGTGCTCAAAACACAAAACTGCATTGAAAGCTGTTATTTTGCATAGAGACCCGTATTTGGTTATTGCTATTGAAACATATTGTGTGAATCACAGTTTTTCCTTTTATGTGTATCTGCACACCAGTTTACTCAAAACACAAAACTCTAACTCAGGCTTCAATGCCATTTCGCAAATCAGCTGGTGCGTGCATTTAAACGCGTGTGTGATTTACAGAACATTAGTATAGTGCATATTTTCAACTCTGTGCTCAAAACACAAAACTGCATTGAAAGCTGTTATTTTGCATAGAGACCCGTATTTGGTTATTGCTATTGAAACATATTGTGTGAATCACAGTTTTTCCTTTTATGTGTATCTGCACACCAGTTTACTCAAAACACAAAACTCTAACTCAGGCTTCAATGCCATTGTCGCAAATCAGCTGGTGCGTGCATTTAAACGCGTGTGTGATTTACAGAACATTAGTATAGTGCATATTTTCAACTCTGTGCTCAAAACACAAAACTGCATTGAAAGCTGTTATTTTGCATAGAGACCCGTATTTGGTTATTGCTATTGAAACATATTGTGTGAATCACAGTTTTTCCTTTTATGTGTATCTGCACACCAGTTTACTCAAAACACAAAACTCTAACTCAGGCTTCAATGCCATTTCGCAAATCAGCTGGTGCGTGCATTTAAACGCGTGTGTGATTTACAGAACATTAGTATAGTGCATATTTTCAACTCTGTGCTCAAAACACAAAACTGCATTGAAAGCTGTTATTTTGCATAGAGACCCGTATTTGGTTATTGCTATTGAAACATATTGTGTGAATCACAGTTTTTCCTTTTATGTGTATCTGCACACCAGTTTACTCAAAACACAAAACTCTAACTCAGGCTTCAATGCCATTTCGCAAATCAGCTGGTGCGTGCATTTAAACGCGTGTGTGATTTACAGAACATTAGTATAGTGCATATTTTCAACTCTGTGCTCAAAACACAAAACTGCATTGAAAGCTGTTATTTTGCATAGAGACCCGTATTTGGTTATTGCTATTGAAACATATTGTGTGAATCACAGTTTTTCCTTTTATGTGTATCTGCACACCAGTTTACTCAAAACACAAAACTCTAACTCAGGCTTCAATGCCATTTCGCAAATCAGCTGGTGCGTGCATTTAAACGCGTGTGTGATTTACAGAACATTAGTATAGTGCATATTTTCAACTCTGTGCTCAAAACACAAAACTGCATTGAAAGCTGTTATTTTGCATAGAGACCCGTATTTGGTTATTGCTATTGAAACATATTGTGTGAATCACAGTTTTTCCTTTTATGTGTATCTGCACACCAGTTTACTCAAAACACAAAACTCTAACTCAGGCTTCAATGCCATTTCGCAAATCAGATGGTGCGTGCATTTAAACGTGTGTGTGATTTACAGAACATTAGTATAGTGCATATTTTCAACTCTGTGCTCAAAACACAAAACTGCATTGAAAGCTGTTATTTTGCATAGAGACCCGTATTTGGTTATTGCTATTGAAACATATTGTGTGAATCACAGTTTTTTCTTTTATGTGTATCTGCTCACCAGTTCTCTCAAAACACAAAACGCTAACTCAGGCTTCAATGCCATTTCGCAAATCAGCGGGTGCGTGCATTTAAACGCGTGTGTGATGTACAGAACATTAGTATAGGGCATATTTTCAACTCTGTGCTCAAAACCCAAAACTGCATTGAAAGCAGTGGCGTTCTCTCCCGGAGGCTAAGGGAAGCCAGGCTTCCCCTATTTTGTCCGACAATAGGGGCAATTTTGATTAAAACATTTGGACTATTAACTTAGCGGGTTTGCTCCTTCTACTGTGCTTAAGTCATCGATCTCTACTTTTCTTACTCAGTATTTTGCTATGAGCGAAATGGCGCCTCCCCACTCCCCAATGTAGCCCATTATGTTATGTGGTGAAACACGGTATTACACTCCTGTCGTATCCAGGGGAAGCCAGCCTGAATTGGCATCCCTTTCACTAAGGAATGGTGAAAAAAAACGAGCGATCAACCAATCAAATTAGTGATACTACCAATCTGTGATTGGCCAGCATGGTATGAAGGGAAGCCAGCGAGCCTTTACCTCCTCTACACGCCCATCCACTGCTAACGGGGAAAGTTGTTAGACAGAAGACCGGCTCTGCTACAAACATCCATACACACAACGTACACATTTAAGATTAGATCAAGACGATGGAGATTTGGAGTACATGGTGACAAATAGTATTAAAGTCCTGTTTTCAACTACCAGTGTTTTGACGAGTTTTACAAATATGTAATGAAGTATGGTTCTGCTGAAGTTATTTCTGATGTGTCGAAGTTTCGCTGTGTGGCTACTACATATACAGATAATGTTCACTAAACCTTATGCAGGAGCACTTTGTTAAGCTGTGCAACTTTGTTGTTTAATGTTGTAGTGGTCTGCGTGAGAAGACTTAAAACAAGTATATGTATATATCTTTAGAAGACGATAACCATAGCTTGACATAGCCATAGCTTGCTAGTAGGCTAGACAGAAGACGTTCTAACCTTGTTTTTCATAGCCTAACGTAAGTGTTTCTTTCTAGTTAATCTGGTGTGTGTGTCCCTGCTCCGGAAAACTTACTAAGGCACATGTATCTCCTTGTGTGCATGTGTGGAGTCTGTTTACTATGCGTTCCTCTACAGCTCTGTTAGCTTATGTCCTTTTGAACGTCGCTTTGGATAAAAGCGTCTGCTAAGTGTAATGTAAGAAGTTTGTGCTTGCCCATATATGCGCAATTGCTGTGTTCTACAATATAGTCTGTATTTAACTGTTAGTTTTCTGCAGATGTTTCTAAGGCAGTCTAGAAGTTACACAGAGGTTGATGGGACAGCCTTTTAAATGTGTAACAGTTTAATATGGAATACAGTTTTGCAGTTTGTTCGGTTTGGGTAGGGAGACAGACAGCGCCTGTGTGTGGCCATCGCGCGCTCACTTGTATCGCTTGCTCCCGTTGTTTTATACTCCATATGTTCTTTTAAAAAGAAAAAAAAAACAATAAGACATGCCGCCCCCCACCCCCCAAAACAGTAGTGATAAGCATAGTTCTTTCAACTGTGGCTTCCCCACAAAATTCCCCCACGCCACGCCACTGATTGAAAGCTGTTATTTTGCATAGAGACCCGTATTTGGTTATTGCTATTGAAACATATTGTGTGAATCACAGTTTTTCCTTTTATGTGTATCTGCACACCAGTTTACTCAAAACACAAAACTCTAACTCAGGCTTCAATGCCATTTCGCAAATCAGCTGGTGCGTGCATTTAAACGCGTGTGTGATTTACAGAACATTAGTATAGTGCATATTTTCAACTCTGTGCTCAAAACACAAAACTGCATTGAAAGCTGTTATTTTGCATAGAGACCCGTATTTGGTTATTGCTATTGAAACATATTGTGTGAATCACAGTTTTTTCTTTTATGTGTATCTGCTCACCAGTTCTCTCAAAACACAAAACGCTAACTCAGGCTTCAATGCCATTTCGCAAATCAGCGGGTGCGTGCATTTAAACGCGTGTGTGATGTACAGAACATTAGTATAGGGCATATTTTCAACTCTGTGCTCAAAACCCAAAACTGCATTGAAAGCTGTTATTTTGCATAGAGACCCGTATTTATATCCCCGAAACGCGGAGCGTCGGGGATGTAATGGTTTTGCGTGCGCCGCCGCCGCCGCCGCCGCTGCGTCCGCCGCGTCCGCCGCCGCGTCCGCCGCGTAAGGTCTTTCGTGTTAACGCGATAACTTTTGAACGGATGTTTGGATTTGTCCCAGATTTTTTGGGTGAATGCTCTAGGGCAGGTTCATGAACTGATTCGAGTTTGGAGGTCAACACTTTCAAGATGGCTGAATCCAAGATGGCCGAATTTTTGTTTGGCCCATAACTTCTGACTGGGTGGATGGATTTCTCCCAGATTTGGTGTGTTAATGCTCTAGGGTAGGTTCATGAACTTATTATATCCCCGAAACGCGGAGCGTCGGGGATGTAATGGTTTTGCGTGCGCCGCCGCCGCCGCGTCCGCCGCGTAAGGTCTTTCGTGTTAACGTGATAACTTTTGAATGGATGTTTGGATTTGTCCCAAATTTTTTGGGTGAATGCTCTAGGGCAGGTTCATGAACTGATTCGAGTTTGGAGGTCAACACTTTCAAGATGGCTGAATTCAAGATGGGTGAATTATTCAAGATGGGCGAATTTTTGTTTGGCCCATAACTTCTGACTGGGTGGATGGATTTCTCCCAGATTTGGTGTGTTAATGCTCTAGGGTAGGTTCATGAACTTATTCGAGTTTGGAGGCCAACACTTTCAAGATGGCTGAGTTCAAGATGGCTGAATTTTGGTTTGGCCCATAACTTCTGACCAGTTGGATGGATTTGTCCCAGATTTGGTGTTTCAATGTTCTAGGGTAGATTCATGAACTGATTAGATTTTGAATGTTGGGGGCTTTGAAGCATCGCGTTTCGGGGATATCCCTTTAGAAGTCGAAGACGACTGCATAGGCCTAGTTCGAGTTTGGAGGCCAACACTTTCAAGATGGCTGAATTCAAGATGGCTGAATTTTGGTTTGGCCCATAACTTCTGACCAGTTGGATGGATTTGTCCCAGATTTGGTGTTTCAATGTTCTAGGGTAGATTCATGAAATACAGTATGAATGTTGGGGGCTTTGAAGCATCGCGTTTCGGGGATATACCTTTAGCAGTCGAAGACGACTGCATAGGCCTAGTTGGTTATTGCTATTGAAACATATTGTGTGAATCACAGTTTTTCCTTTTATGTGTATCTGCACACCAGTTTACTCAAAACACAAAACTCTAACTCAGGCTTCAATGCCATTTCGCAAATCAGCTGGTGCGTGCATTTAAACGCGTGTGTGATTTACAGAACATTAGTATAGTGCATATTTTCAACTCTGTGCTCAAAACACAAAACTGCATTGAAAGCTGTTATTTTGCATAGAGACCCGTATTTGGTTATTGCTATTGAAACATATTGTGTGAATCACAGTTTTTCCTTTTATGTGTATCTGCACACCAGTTTACTCAAAACACAAAACTCTAACTCAGGCTTCAATGCCATTTCGCAAATCAGCTGGTGCGTGCATTTAAACGCGTGTGTGATTTACAGAACATTAGTATAGTGCATATTTTCAACTCTGTGCTCAAAACACAAAACTGCATTGAAAGCTGTTATTTTGCATAGAGACCCGTATTTGGTTATTGCTATTGAAACATATTGTGTGAATCACAGTTTTTCCTTTTATGTGTATCTGCACACCAGTTTACTCAAAACACAAAACTCTAACTCAGGCTTCAATGCCATTTCGCAAATCAGCTGGTGCGTGCATTTAAACGCGTGTGTGATTTACAGAACATTAGTATAGTGCATATTTTCAACTCTGTGCTCAAAACACAAAACTGCATTGAAAGCTGTTATTTTGCATAGAGACCCGTATTTGGTTATTGCTATTGAAACATATTGTGTGAATCACAGTTTTTCCTTTTATGTGTATCTGCACACCAGTTTACTCAAAACACAAAACTCTAACTCAGGCTTCAATGCCATTGTCGCAAATCAGCTGGTGCGTGCATTTAAACGCGTGTGTGATTTACAGAACATTAGTATAGTGCATATTTTCAACTCTGTGCTCAAAACACAAAACTGCATTGAAAGCTGTTATTTTGCATAGAGACCCGTATTTGGTTATTGCTATTGAAACATATTGTGTGAATCACAGTTTTTCCTTTTATGTGTATCTGCACACCAGTTTACTCAAAACACAAAACTCTAACTCAGGCTTCAATGCCATTTCGCAAATCAGCTGGTGCGTGCATTTAAACGCGTGTGTGATTTACAGAACATTAGTATAGTGCATATTTTCAACTCTGTGCTCAAAACACAAAACTGCATTGAAAGCTGTTATTTTGCATAGAGACCCGTATTTGGTTATTGCTATTGAAACATATTGTGTGAATCACAGTTTTTCCTTTTATGTGTATCTGCACACCAGTTTACTCAAAACACAAAACTCTAACTCAGGCTTCAATGCCATTTCGCAAATCAGCTGGTGCGTGCATTTAAACGCGTGTGTGATTTACAGAACATTAGTATAGTGCATATTTTCAACTCTGTGCTCAAAACACAAAACTGCATTGAAAGCTGTTATTTTGCATAGAGACCCGTATTTGGTTATTGCTATTGAAACATATTGTGTGAATCACAGTTTTTCCTTTTATGTGTATCTGCACACCAGTTTACTCAAAACACAAAACTCTAACTCAGGCTTCAATGCCATTTCGCAAATCAGCTGGTGCGTGCATTTAAACGCGTGTGTGATTTACAAAACATTAGTATAGTGCATATTTTCAACTCTGTGCTCAAAACACAAAACTGCATTGAAAGCTGTTATTTTGCATAGAGACCCGTATTTGGTTATTGCTATTGAAACATATTGTGTGAATCACAGTTTTTCCTTTTATGTGTATCTGCACACCAGTTTACTCAAAACACAAAACTCTAACTCAGGCTTCAATGCCATTGTCGCAAATCAGCTGGTGCGTGCATTTAAACGCGTGTGTGATTTACAGAACATTAGTATAGTGCATATTTTCAACTCTGTGCTCAAAACACAAAACTGCATTGAAAGCTGTTATTTTGCATAGAGACCCGTATTTGGTTATTGCTATTGAAACATATTGTGTGAATCACAGTTTTTCCTTTTATGTGTATCTGCACACCAGTTTACTCAAAACACAAAACTCTAACTCAGGCTTCAATGCCATTTCGCAAATCAGCTGGTGCGTGCATTTAAACGCGTGTGTGATTTACAGAACATTAGTATAGTGCATATTTTCAACTCTGTGCTCAAAACACAAAACTGCATTGAAAGCTGTTATTTTGCATAGAGACCCGTATTTGGTTATTGCTATTGAAACATATTGTGTGAATCACAGTTTTTCCTTTTATGTGTATCTGCACACCAGTTTACTCAAAACACAAAACTCTAACTCAGGCTTCAATGCCATTGTCGCAAATCAGCTGGTGCGTGCATTTAAACGCGTGTGTGATTTACAGAACATTAGTATAGTGCATATTTTCAACTCTGTGCTCAAAACACAAAACTGCATTGAAAGCTGTTATTTTGCATAGAGACCCGTATTTGGTTATTGCTATTGAAACATATTGTGTGAATCACAGTTTTTCCTTTTATGTGTATCTGCACACCAGTTTACTCAAAACACAAAACTCTAACTCAGGCTTCAATGCCATTTCGCAAATCAGCTGGTGCGTGCATTTAAACGCGTGTGTGATTTACAGAACATTAGTATAGTGCATATTTTCAACTCTGTGCTCAAAACACAAAACTGCATTGAAAGCTGTTATTTTGCATAGAGACCCGTATTTGGTTATTGCTATTGAAACATATTGTGTGAATCACAGTTTTTCCTTTTATGTGTATCTGCACACCAGTTTACTCAAAACACAAAACTCTAACTCAGGCTTCAATGCCATTTCGCAAATCAGCTGGTGCGTGCATTTAAACGCGTGTGTGATTTACAGAACATTAGTATAGTGCATATTTTCAACTCTGTGCTCAAAACACAAAACTGCATTGAAAGCTGTTATTTTGCATAGAGACCCGTATTTGGTTATTGCTATTGAAACATATTGTGTGAATCACAGTTTTTCCTTTTATGTGTATCTGCACACCAGTTTACTCAAAACACAAAACTCTAACTCAGGCTTCAATGCCATTTCGCAAATCAGCTGGTGCGTGCATTTAAACGCGTGTGTGATTTACAGAACATTAGTATAGTGCATATTTTCAACTCTGTGCTCAAAACACAAAACTGCATTGAAAGCTGTTATTTTGCATAGAGACCCGTATTTGGTTATTGCTATTGAAACATATTGTGTGAATCACAGTTTTTCCTTTCATGTGTATCTGCACACCAGTTTACTCAAAACACAAAACTCTAACTCAGGCTTCAATGCCATTTCGCAAATCAGATGGTGCGTGCATTTAAACGTGTGTGTGATTTACAGAACATTAGTATAGTGCATATTTTCAACTCTGTGCTCAAAACACAAAACTGCATTGAAAGCTGTTATTTTGCATAGAGACCCGTATTTGGTTATTGCTATTGAAACATATTGTGTGAATCACAGTTTTTTCTTTTATGTGTATCTGCTCACCAGTTCTCTCAAAACACAAAACGCTAACTCAGGCTTCAATGCCATTTCGCAAATCAGCGGGTGCGTGCATTTAAACGCGTGTGTGATGTACAGAACATTAGTATAGGGCATATTTTCAACTCTGTGCTCAAAACCCAAAACTGCATTGAAAGCAGTGGCGTTCTCTCCCGGAGGCTAAGGGAAGCCAGGCTTCCCCTATTTTGTCCGACAATAGGGGCAATTTTGATTAAAACATTTGGACTATTAACTTAGCGGGTTTGCTCCTTCTACTGTGCTTAAGTCATCGATCTCTACTTTTCTTACTCAGTATTTTGCTATGAGCGAAATGGCGCCTCCCCACTCCCCAATGTAGCCCATTATGTTATGTGGTGAAACACGGTATTACACTCCTGTCGTATCCAGGGGAAGCCAGCCTGAATTGGCATCCCTTTCACTAAGGAATGGTGAAAAAAAACGAGCGATCAACCAATCAAATTAGTGATACTACCAATCTGTGATTGGCCAGCATGGTATGAAGGGAAGCCAGCGAGCCTTTACCTCCTCTACACGCCCATCCACTGCTAACGGGGAAAGTTGTTAGACAGAAGACCGGCTCTGCTACAAACATCCATACACACAACGTACACATTTAAGATTAGATCAAGACGATGGAGATTTGGAGTACATGGTGACAAATAGTATTAAAGTCCTGTTTTCAACTACCAGTGTTTTGACGAGTTTTACAAATATGTAATGAAGTATGGTTCTGCTGAAGTTATTTCTGATGTGTCGAAGTTTCGCTGTGTGGCTACTACATATACAGATAATGTTCACTAAACCTTATGCAGGAGCACTTTGTTAAGCTGTGCAACTTTGTTGTTTAATGTTGTAGTGGTCTGCGTGAGAAGACTTAAAACAAGTATATGTATATATCTTTAGAAGACGATAACCATAGCTTGACATAGCCATAGCTTGCTAGTAGGCTAGACAGAAGACGTTCTAACCTTGTTTTTCATAGCCTAACGTAAGTGTTTCTTTCTAGTTAATCTGGTGTGTGTGTCCCTGCTCCGGAAAACTTACTAAGGCACATGTATCTCCTTGTGTGCATGTGTGGAGTCTGTTTACTATGCGTTCCTCTACAGCTCTGTTAGCTTATGTCCTTTTGAACGTCGCTTTGGATAAAAGCGTCTGCTAAGTGTAATGTAAGAAGTTTGTGCTTGCCCATATATGCGCAATTGCTGTGTTCTACAATATAGTCTGTATTTAACTGTTAGTTTTCTGCAGATGTTTCTAAGGCAGTCTAGAAGTTACACAGAGGTTGATGGGACAGCCTTTTAAATGTGTAACAGTTTAATATGGAATACAGTTTTGCAGTTTGTTCGGTTTGGGTAGGGAGACAGACAGCGCCTGTGTGTGGCCATCGCGCGCTCACTTGTATCGCTTGCTCCCGTTGTTTTATACTCCATATGTTCTTTTAAAAAGAAAAAAAAAACAATAAGACATGCCGCCCCCCACCCCCCAAAACAGTAGTGATAAGCATAGTTCTTTCAACTGTGGCTTCCCCACAAAATTCCCCCACGCCACGCCACTGATTGAAAGCTGTTATTTTGCATAGAGACCCGTATTTGGTTATTGCTATTGAAACATATTGTGTGAATCACAGTTTTTCCTTTTATGTGTATCTGCACACCAGTTTACTCAAAACACAAAACTCTAACTCAGGCTTCAATGCCATTTCGCAAATCAGCTGGTGCGTGCATTTAAACGCGTGTGTGATTTACAGAACATTAGTATAGTGCATATTTTCAACTCTGTGCTCAAAACACAAAACTGCATTGAAAGCTGTTATTTTGCATAGAGACCCGTATTTGGTTATTGCTATTGAAACATATTGTGTGAATCACAGTTTTTTCTTTTATGTGTATCTGCTCACCAGTTCTCTCAAAACACAAAACGCTAACTCAGGCTTCAATGCCATTTCGCAAATCAGCGGGTGCGTGCATTTAAACGCGTGTGTGATGTACAGAACATTAGTATAGGGCATATTTTCAACTCTGTGCTCAAAACCCAAAACTGCATTGAAAGCTGTTATTTTGCATAGAGACCCGTATTTATATCCCCGAAACGCGGAGCGTCGGGGATGTAATGGTTTTGCGTGCGCCGCCGCCGCCGCCGCCGCTGCGTCCGCCGCGTCCGCCGCCGCGTCCGCCGCGTAAGGTCTTTCGTGTTAACGCGATAACTTTTGAACGGATGTTTGGATTTGTCCCAGATTTTTTGGGTGAATGCTCTAGGGCAGGTTCATGAACTGATTCGAGTTTGGAGGTCAACACTTTCAAGATGGCTGAATCCAAGATGGCCGAATTTTTGTTTGGCCCATAACTTCTGACTGGGTGGATGGATTTCTCCCAGATTTGGTGTGTTAATGCTCTAGGGTAGGTTCATGAACTTATTATATCCCCGAAACGCGGAGCGTCGGGGATGTAATGGTTTTGCGTGCGCCGCCGCCGCCGCGTCCGCCGCGTAAGGTCTTTCGTGTTAACGTGATAACTTTTGAATGGATGTTTGGATTTGTCCCAAATTTTTTGGGTGAATGCTCTAGGGCAGGTTCATGAACTGATTCGAGTTTGGAGGTCAACACTTTCAAGATGGCTGAATTCAAGATGGGTGAATTATTCAAGATGGGCGAATTTTTGTTTGGCCCATAACTTCTGACTGGGTGGATGGATTTCTCCCAGATTTGGTGTGTTAATGCTCTAGGGTAGGTTCATGAACTTATTCGAGTTTGGAGGCCAACACTTTCAAGATGGCTGAGTTCAAGATGGCTGAATTTTGGTTTGGCCCATAACTTCTGACCAGTTGGATGGATTTGTCCCAGATTTGGTGTTTCAATGTTCTAGGGTAGATTCATGAACTGATTAGATTTTGAATGTTGGGGGCTTTGAAGCATCGCGTTTCGGGGATATCCCTTTAGAAGTCGAAGACGACTGCATAGGCCTAGTTCGAGTTTGGAGGCCAACACTTTCAAGATGGCTGAATTCAAGATGGCTGAATTTTGGTTTGGCCCATAACTTCTGACCAGTTGGATGGATTTGTCCCAGATTTGGTGTTTCAATGTTCTAGGGTAGATTCATGAAATACAGTATGAATGTTGGGGGCTTTGAAGCATCGCGTTTCGGGGATATACCTTTAGCAGTCGAAGACGACTGCATAGGCCTAGTTGGTTATTGCTATTGAAACATATTGTGTGAATCACAGTTTTTCCTTTTATGTGTATCTGCACACCAGTTTACTCAAAACACAAAACTCTAACTCAGGCTTCAATGCCATTTCGCAAATCAGCTGGTGCGTGCATTTAAACGCGTGTGTGATTTACAGAACATTAGTATAGTGCATATTTTCAACTCTGTGCTCAAAACACAAAACTGCATTGAAAGCTGTTATTTTGCATAGAGACCCGTATTTGGTTATTGCTATTGAAACATATTGTGTGAATCACAGTTTTTCCTTTTATGTGTATCTGCACACCAGTTTACTCAAAACACAAAACTCTAACTCAGGCTTCAATGCCATTTCGCAAATCAGCTGGTGCGTGCATTTAAACGCGTGTGTGATTTACAGAACATTAGTATAGTGCATATTTTCAACTCTGTGCTCAAAACACAAAACTGCATTGAAAGCTGTTATTTTGCATAGAGACCCGTATTTGGTTATTGCTATTGAAACATATTGTGTGAATCACAGTTTTTCCTTTTATGTGTATCTGCACACCAGTTTACTCAAAACACAAAACTCTAACTCAGGCTTCAATGCCATTGTCGCAAATCAGCTGGTGCGTGCATTTAAACGCGTGTGTGATTTACAGAACATTAGTATAGTGCATATTTTCAACTCTGTGCTCAAAACACAAAACTGCATTGAAAGCTGTTATTTTGCATAGAGACCCGTATTTGGTTATTGCTATTGAAACATATTGTGTGAATCACAGTTTTTCCTTTTATGTGTATCTGCACACCAGTTTACTCAAAACACAAAACTCTAACTCAGGCTTCAATGCCATTTCGCAAATCAGCTGGTGCGTGCATTTAAACGCGTGTGTGATTTACAGAACATTAGTATAGTGCATATTTTCAACTCTGTGCTCAAAACACAAAACTGCATTGAAAGCTGTTATTTTGCATAGAGACCCGTATTTGGTTATTGCTATTGAAACATATTGTGTGAATCACAGTTTTTCCTTTTATGTGTATCTGCACACCAGTTTACTCAAAACACAAAACTCTAACTCAGGCTTCAATGCCATTTCGCAAATCAGCTGGTGCGTGCATTTAAACGCGTGTGTGATTTACAGAACATTAGTATAGTGCATATTTTCAACTCTGTGCTCAAAACACAAAACTGCATTGAAAGCTGTTATTTTGCATAGAGACCCGTATTTGGTTATTGCTATTGAAACATATTGTGTGAATCACAGTTTTTCCTTTTATGTGTATCTGCACACCAGTTTACTCAAAACACAAAACTCTAACTCAGGCTTCAATGCCATTTCGCAAATCAGCTGGTGCGTGCATTTAAACGCGTGTGTGATTTACAAAACATTAGTATAGTGCATATTTTCAACTCTGTGCTCAAAACACAAAACTGCATTGAAAGCTGTTATTTTGCATAGAGACCCGTATTTGGTTATTGCTATTGAAACATATTGTGTGAATCACAGTTTTTCCTTTTATGTGTATCTGCACACCAGTTTACTCAAAACACAAAACTCTAACTCAGGCTTCAATGCCATTGTCGCAAATCAGCTGGTGCGTGCATTTAAACGCGTGTGTGATTTACAGAACATTAGTATAGTGCATATTTTCAACTCTGTGCTCAAAACACAAAACTGCATTGAAAGCTGTTATTTTGCATAGAGACCCGTATTTGGTTATTGCTATTGAAACATATTGTGTGAATCACAGTTTTTCCTTTTATGTGTATCTGCACACCAGTTTACTCAAAACACAAAACTCTAACTCAGGCTTCAATGCCATTTCGCAAATCAGCTGGTGCGTGCATTTAAACGCGTGTGTGATTTACAGAACATTAGTATAGTGCATATTTTCAACTCTGTGCTCAAAACACAAAACTGCATTGAAAGCTGTTATTTTGCATAGAGACCCGTATTTGGTTATTGCTATTGAAACATATTGTGTGAATCACAGTTTTTCCTTTTATGTGTATCTGCACACCAGTTTACTCAAAACACAAAACTCTAACTCAGGCTTCAATGCCATTGTCGCAAATCAGCTGGTGCGTGCATTTAAACGCGTGTGTGATTTACAGAACATTAGTATAGTGCATATTTTCAACTCTGTGCTCAAAACACAAAACTGCATTGAAAGCTGTTATTTTGCATAGAGACCCGTATTTGGTTATTGCTATTGAAACATATTGTGTGAATCACAGTTTTTCCTTTTATGTGTATCTGCACACCAGTTTACTCAAAACACAAAACTCTAACTCAGGCTTCAATGCCATTTCGCAAATCAGCTGGTGCGTGCATTTAAACGCGTGTGTGATTTACAGAACATTAGTATAGTGCATATTTTCAACTCTGTGCTCAAAACACAAAACTGCATTGAAAGCTGTTATTTTGCATAGAGACCCGTATTTGGTTATTGCTATTGAAACATATTGTGTGAATCACAGTTTTTCCTTTTATGTGTATCTGCACACCAGTTTACTCAAAACACAAAACTCTAACTCAGGCTTCAATGCCATTTCGCAAATCAGCTGGTGCGTGCATTTAAACGCGTGTGTGATTTACAGAACATTAGTATAGTGCATATTTTCAACTCTGTGCTCAAAACACAAAACTGCATTGAAAGCTGTTATTTTGCATAGAGACCCGTATTTGGTTATTGCTATTGAAACATATTGTGTGAATCACAGTTTTTCCTTTTATGTGTATCTGCACACCAGTTTACTCAAAACACAAAACTCTAACTCAGGCTTCAATGCCATTTCGCAAATCAGCTGGTGCGTGCATTTAAACGCGTGTGTGATTTACAGAACATTAGTATAGTGCATATTTTCAACTCTGTGCTCAAAACACAAAACTGCATTGAAAGCTGTTATTTTGCATAGAGACCCGTATTTGGTTATTGCTATTGAAACATATTGTGTGAATCACAGTTTTTCCTTTATGTGTATCTGCACACCAGTTTACTCAAAACACAAAACTCTAACTCAGGCTTCAATGCCATTTCGCAAATCAGATGGTGCGTGCATTTAAACGTGTGTGTGATTTACAGAACATTAGTATAGTGCATATTTTCAACTCTGTGCTCAAAACACAAAACTGCATTGAAAGCTGTTATTTTGCATAGAGACCCGTATTTGGTTATTGCTATTGAAACATATTGTGTGAATCACAGTTTTTTCTTTTATGTGTATCTGCTCACCAGTTCTCTCAAAACACAAAACGCTAACTCAGGCTTCAATGCCATTTCGCAAATCAGCGGGTGCGTGCATTTAAACGCGTGTGTGATGTACAGAACATTAGTATAGGGCATATTTTCAACTCTGTGCTCAAAACCCAAAACTGCATTGAAAGCAGTGGCGTTCTCTCCCGGAGGCTAAGGGAAGCCAGGCTTCCCCTATTTTGTCCGACAATAGGGGCAATTTTGATTAAAACATTTGGACTATTAACTTAGCGGGTTTGCTCCTTCTACTGTGCTTAAGTCATCGATCTCTACTTTTCTTACTCAGTATTTTGCTATGAGCGAAATGGCGCCTCCCCACTCCCCAATGTAGCCCATTATGTTATGTGGTGAAACACGGTATTACACTCCTGTCGTATCCAGGGGAAGCCAGCCTGAATTGGCATCCCTTTCACTAAGGAATGGTGAAAAAAAAACGAGCGATCAACCAATCAAATTAGTGATACTACCAATCTGTGATTGGCCAGCATGGTATGAAGGGAAGCCAGCGAGCCTTTACCTCCTCTACACGCCCATCCACTGCTAACGGGGAAAGTTGTTAGACAGAAGACCGGCTCTGCTACAAACATCCATACACACAACGTACACATTTAAGATTAGATCAAGACGATGGAGATTTGGAGTACATGGTGACAAATAGTATTAAAGTCCTGTTTTCAACTACCAGTGTTTTGACGAGTTTTACAAATATGTAATGAAGTATGGTTCTGCTGAAGTTATTTCTGATGTGTCGAAGTTTCGCTGTGTGGCTACTACATATACAGATAATGTTCACTAAACCTTATGCAGGAGCACTTTGTTAAGCTGTGCAACTTTGTTGTTTAATGTTGTAGTGGTCTGCGTGAGAAGACTTAAAACAAGTATATGTATATATCTTTAGAAGACGATAACCATAGCTTGACATAGCCATAGCTTGCTAGTAGGCTAGACAGAAGACGTTCTAACCTTGTTTTTCATAGCCTAACGTAAGTGTTTCTTTCTAGTTAATCTGGTGTGTGTGTCCCTGCTCCGGAAAACTTACTAAGGCACATGTATCTCCTTGTGTGCATGTGTGGAGTCTGTTTACTATGCGTTCCTCTACAGCTCTGTTAGCTTATGTCCTTTTGAACGTCGCTTTGGATAAAAGCGTCTGCTAAGTGTAATGTAAGAAGTTTGTGCTTGCCCATATATGCGCAATTGCTGTGTTCTACAATATAGTCTGTATTTAACTGTTAGTTTTCTGCAGATGTTTCTAAGGCAGTCTAGAAGTTACACAGAGGTTGATGGGACAGCCTTTTAAATGTGTAACAGTTTAATATGGAATACAGTTTTGCAGTTTGTTCGGTTTGGGTAGGGAGACAGACAGCGCCTGTGTGTGGCCATCGCGCGCTCACTTGTATCGCTTGCTCCCGTTGTTTTATACTCCATATGTTCTTTTAAAAAGAAAAAAAAAACAATAAGACATGCCGCCCCCCCACCCCCCAAAACAGTAGTGATAAGCATAGTTCTTTCAACTGTGGCTTCCCCACAAAATTCCCCCACGCCACGCCACTGATTGAAAGCTGTTATTTTGCATAGAGACCCGTATTTGGTTATTGCTATTGAAACATATTGTGTGAATCACAGTTTTTCCTTTTATGTGTATCTGCACACCAGTTTACTCAAAACACAAAACTCTAACTCAGGCTTCAATGCCATTTCGCAAATCAGCTGGTGCGTGCATTTAAACGCGTGTGTGATTTACAGAACATTAGTATAGTGCATATTTTCAACTCTGTGCTCAAAACACAAAACTGCATTGAAAGCTGTTATTTTGCATAGAGACCCGTATTTGGTTATTGCTATTGAAACATATTGTGTGAATCACAGTTTTTTCTTTTATGTGTATCTGCTCACCAGTTCTCTCAAAACACAAAACGCTAACTCAGGCTTCAATGCCATTTCGCAAATCAGCGGGTGCGTGCATTTAAACGCGTGTGTGATGTACAGAACATTAGTATAGGGCATATTTTCAACTCTGTGCTCAAAACCCAAAACTGCATTGAAAGCTGTTATTTTGCATAGAGACCCGTATTTATATCCCCGAAACGCGGAGCGTCGGGATGTAATGGTTTGCGTGCGCCGCCGCCGCCGCCGCCGCTGCGTCCGCCGCGTCCGCCGCCGCTCCGCCGCGTAAGGTCTTTCGTGTTAACGCGATAACTTTTGAACGGATGTTTGGATTTGTCCCAGATTTTGGTGAATGCTCTAGGGCAGTTCATGAACTGATTCGAGTTTGGAGGTCAACACTTTCAAGATGGCTGAATCCAAGATGGCCGAATTTTTGTTTGGCCCATAACTTCTGACTGGGTGGATGGATTTCTCCCGATTTGGTGTGTTAATGCTCTAGGGTAGTTCATGAACTTATTATATCCCCGAAACGCGGAGCGTCGGGGATGTAATGGTTTTGCGTGCGCCGCCGCCGCCGCGTCCGCCGCGTAAGGTCTTTCGTGTTAACGTGATAACTTTTGAATGGATGTTTGGATTTGTCCCAAATTTTTTGGGTGAATGCTCTAGGGCAGGTTCATGAACTGATTCGAGTTTGGAGGTCAACACTTCAAGATGGCTGAATTCAAGATGGGTGAATTATTCAAGATGGGCGAATTTTTGTTTGGCCCATAACTTCTGACTGGGTGGATGGATTTCTCCCAGATTTGTGTGTTAATGCTCTAGGGTAGGTTCATGAACTTATTCGAGTTTGGAGGCCAACACTTTCAAGATGGCTGAGTTCAAGATGGCTGAATTTTGGTTTGGCCCATAACTTCTGACCAGTTGGATGGATTTGTCCCAGATTTGGTGTTTCAATGTTCTAGGGTAGATTCATGAACTGATTAGATTTTGAATGTTGGGGGCT